>JAMPIV010001145.1:717500-782129 GCA_024509875.1 Oreohelix idahoensis
CTGGACTCCAGCTCCAGGAGCTTCTCGTGCTCTGGATTTATATATTGCCAATACTTTACATGACATTGACCAGCTCACTCTACACCGTCTCCGTCGATCTAACCTCATGTCTTCTGAATGGCGGGCATTGTCACGCCTTAGAAAACGTGAGGATTTTGTTATCAAGCCGGCAGACAAAGGTGGTGCAGTGGTTGTTTGGCGTAAGGATTTATACATTCATGAAGGAGTTACACAGCTAGGTAACACCACCTTTTACTCACCTTGTTCTGGTGATGCTACAGTCCGTAATAATCTTACTGTTTATGAGACTATCCGTGGCCTGGTCTATGATGATCTTCTTCCTTCTGGTGCTTTATCTCTCCATATTTTTGATAGTAGTCTAGGTAAGCCTTCCTTTTACATGCTTCCTAAGGCACATAAAATTGCTAACCCTGGTAGGCCTATTGTTTCAGTCTGTTCTTGTCCCACTGAACGTATTTCTGAATTCCTTGATAGTATTTTCCAGCGTTTAGTCGCCAATCTGCCTTCTTATTTGAAGGACACTACTCATGCTATCACTCCCTTTGATTCGATCAGATTCTCGTCTGGCCGTACTTATCGTTTTTTCCTCCTAGATGTTTGTTCCCTTTATACTTCTATTCCCCATGCTGATGGTCTCAAGGCACTCCAATTTTTTCTCAACCAGTGTACTGATCTTACTATAAGTACAGGTCCGCTTCTTCGCCTTGCTGAGTTGGTTCTTATTCTCAACTCTTTCGAGTTTAATGGCCAATTCTTCAACCAAATCAGTGGCGTCGCTATGGGTACTAAGATGGGCCCTAGTTACGCTTGCCTGTTTATGGGTCACTTTGAATATTTGGTCTTTCAAAGTTACGATGGACCGATACCTGAGTTTTACCGCCGCTATATTGATGATGGAATTGGCATTACAGACATGTCTGAGGTAGACCTCCGTCGATTTATTGCCTATGTTGGTAATTTCAATCCTGCCATCAAATTCACTTCTGAAATTTCTACGACTTCAGTGAACTTCCTTGACATTACTGTGGCTATTAGCCCTACTGGTCTTAAAACGTCTGTCTATTATAAGGCTACTGAGGCTCATGGTTTCCTTCTTTATACTTCATCTCACCCTCTTAGTTGTAAAAATTCTATTCCCTTTTCTCAACTTCTTCGCTTGCGTCAGTTATGTCACGATGACGATGATTTCCATCAGCGAGCTCAAGAGATGCTCGAGTTCTTTCGCCGACGTCTTTATCCTTAACATGTTTTATCTGATGCTCTTAATCGCATCACACACGTCACTCGTCAGATGGCACTCACTACTAAACCTTCTGTCAAATCTGACAGACTCAAACTGGTTCTAACTTTCCATCCTCACTGTTTGGCGGTGAAGAGAATTCTGTTTCGACATCTGCCTATTCTCCACTCTGATCCTGATACCAGAGAGTTGTTTCGTGATACACCTTTGGTGGAATATCGTAGGGATAGGAATTTTAGGGATATTCTTGTACACAGTCGCTTGAGGCAAACTAGCCCTTCATACTTTGGTACTAAACCGTGCCAACGCCGTATATGTAAGAGCTGTCCGTTTGTACTCCAAACTCAGACAGTCACTTTTCTGAAAAAACAATTTGTCATTAGAGAGTCTTTCACGTGCGAATCCAGAAACCTGATTTATGCTATCATTAGTATCATCTGCAAGAAGTGTGGCATTACCTATATTGGTGAAACTGGCAGACGTTTGACAGACAGGTTTCGTGAGCACTTAAATGACATCCATCATGGCAAACATTTACCGGTGGCCCTTCATTTCAATAGGCCTGACCATTCAGGTAATTCTGATATTCATGTCACTGCCCTCCTTTCATGTGTCGGTGATGACCGAACTCGCTTTTCTTTGGAGAATCGCCTCATTTTTCAAATGGGCAGTTTATCGCCAAAAGGCCTTAATGTTGTGGTGGGTTTTGATGTTAAAGGAAAGTAGTTAGTATGTGTCTACAGAGTGAGGTCAGCTATGCAAGTCCCTGAGTCTAATAGTTGAGTATGATGTTCTCAGGGTACCTGACTGCTACCACCCTACGATCTCACTCTGCGATTTATTTTGGGTATCTAGTGTTTGTAATGTTATTTATATGGCTTGATGTCTAGGGTAATGAAAATGTAGTGATAAATGCGTTAAACAAATACAATTTAATTCACTAACATCGAATAAACACGACTGGGTTTAAAGTTATGATATATATGTATATATATATACAATTTAATTTCCTGTCCCTCAAATTTTTTAGGACAGGAATGTTTAACTAAAAATGAAATTATGGTTTTATATCAAATTAATTACACAAGAAAGACATTACTCCAATTTATCTCTTAATATGTTAATGTTTATACACGTTTATTCCCTGGTGGAGACTACTGTTATCTGAAGAGTCACTAGTGGGAAAACTGGTATTCACATCATATCACAAACTGTTACTGAATAGGGTGGAGATCGAACATATTTGAGCTAGCATGTAAGCCCTGAAGATTTGTGCTTATCTTAGTATCCGTGTAGACCCTGGATGACTGGTTGGAGAAAAATGCACACGATCCACTGCCGTGTATTCTGGAGTCTGCAACTACTTGTATGCTTTGATAAAGAAACAACCGGTAGGTTGCCTCAATTGCTGCAGCTCCAACTTCTGACCAACTTGAACTGGGTGATGTAACCCGCAATCAATGAAATAATCACACACTATGTTAAGGTTTAACAGGCTGTCAATGGTCACTTTTAGACAGCTGCTTCTATAGACGCGACGGCAATTATTTGCTCTGCTTGAAACCTTGCTTGTATGAAAAATCTCTATCAAGTGGCACCCTGCATAGCAGATGCGGTAGTTTTATTCTCCCTATGTCTATCCTAACATTAACCAATCAGTTTAAACTACACCGCTTTGACTCTTTTTTGAAAATCCCAAACATTTATTTTTGAAAATCCCAAACATTTTTGTACGTTTATCAATAAGTTCGTCCGTCTGCTTCTAACATTTCTGTTTAGACTATGTGTCGCTTACGCTGGCAAAACTTCAAAGTTATACCTCTCCCCTTCCTCCTAGTAGTGTCTATCAAATGAGGCAAGCCAGTGTGACTTGTTTCCAAGCAACGTCCCTTTTAAATTGAGCTGGGATATCAATGTGTTCGTATATCTGTGTTGGCAAATTTTATTTTATACGATAACTCAGTCACTTTTGAAGCTATCTAAAAGATGAGAAGTGATTATTAATCAGGCTAATGTCCTTTAGCTATCTAGTAGATTTTCATCTACGTCTTTATCTAAGTTTTCATCTTTGTACTTTTCTCTTTATTTATAAGTCTTGATACGTTTTTATGGGAAATAGTATAGTATTGAATAAACAACATTATTGCTTTTAATTCCATTCTGTCTTTTCCTTTTTATTCATCCTTCAATAGAATGCATAACATTATCTACGTTTTCTGTCTTTCTTTAATTTCATCCGCTCCCCTGCACTCATGTGTTCGTTAGTTTCAGTTTGAAAATACCCAAATGGGTTTAGACTTTTTCCATACAACCCCCCCCCCCCCCTCCTCTCTGTCTCCCGTCTTTTTTTTTAAAGAAACACGTGTTGGCCGTCTTCCAAAACGGTTTCATATTATATTTAAAAATTAGTACGGAGTAACGAAAAAGTCTTTTGTAATCGGGGATGGGTACCCTCGCGTGGCGTCAATAGTTTCAAATCGCATGCCTCTCGTTGGCGTGTTTGAAAATGCGACGTTCTGAAAAACGACGTCTAACGGCAACTGTCGCATGTTGTAACTAATAATAGATTCTTAGAATACGTTAGTTAAAAAAAAATTCAAGGAGTGTTGTTACGCACAGATCTTCATTTTTTCTAAAGTCATTATATGATCATTTTTTTTCTAAAGTCATTGTATGATCATTTTTTGCTAAAGACATTGTGTAATTAGATTGACTGAATGCACACTTTAATTTGTCTCGGTCAAAGCTATATAACTCTGGATAATTGAGATAATCATTTAATATGATGTTACCTCCTCTTGTGTCGAGACACGGTCGGTCCATATTTTTATTAACGAAGTGTGACCATTCTCCTTATTTGGTAGTATCGGTCAACTGTTGTTGGAATGTCTGAGACCTGTGTTGAGGTCTCTGTTTATGTCCAAATAAGGCTCGATCTAGTTAAATCTTTATCTGGAATGTTCCTAGATCGTCTTGTTTGATCGCTATTTCAAGTGTATGGGTTCTGCGCATGTCCGGACTCGGGGCGTCTGGGAAGTTTCTTTATCTTGAGAGACGATGTAAAGCTGTGAAGCAGAAAGGACGCGTTTTGGCGTCTCTGTGATTTTGTTAGGGATTAGGAGCCTTATTGTGAGATAGTTAGCTTACAAGGTCCTTCCCTTGAGTATTCTAAAACGCCTGGAGGCGTATGTTTTCTGTGGTGTGGATTTTCGAACGAAGGTAATGCCTCATTTACATCCAATCTGTAACTTTACTTATGTTTGACAATGGTCGATCTCTGCTCACGTATGCATTACAGAAAGGAAGGTTCTTCTAATAGATGTCACGTCCCAGGTATCTTCATACCTGAGATCTATATGTAAACGGGTCATACTCAGCCCGAAGGACAGTTCTTTGTTCTATGAACGTCGCTGTGTGTCAGCGATTATGCCTACGTCAAGGTTAGACTTAGGAATGTCTGTAAAGGTCAGTTTGACCTGCACTCCTGGAATGCCATCCTCGTGCGACGTATGATGTGACTCGTTTAGCACATCTGAACAGTAAGAGGATTTTTTGTTGATGTACTTTTGTATTTGGAGCCAACCATATAATACCTTGGCGCCATATCATCATCTTTAGGATATGCCAAATGCATTGATAATCTATGTAAGCTGATGTTTGTGAATGTCATGACTTTGCTCTATTGTGAACTGGATGTACGTTCTTGTACCTGTGACGTCAAAATAAATGATGAAAAAACGTCCAGAGCGGTTTACCCATTTATGACTTCACATGTCGTACCCTACGTGCTGTAACTCTGGGAACTACATCACTACTGTACACTGCAACAACAACAACACAAAACCAGATAGGACACCCTACATCTACAACTATAATTTTACTGGTGTCGATAGGGGTGGTAATTGAAGTCAGCCTAAATCCACCCTTATCAAGTGTCCAATATTTTGAATTAGATTTTATCGTCCTTGACAATTTTCAAATTTTTATAGTAGCGGGTTATAAACGGTAACTTTCCGTCCCTAGAGTTGGACTTTTGAAAAATATGAGTAGGGTAGGGCAATGGTAGCTATCTTGGCGTACTGGAACAAAATTCAAATACATTATTATCATTTTAATTTGAGAGGGAGGGTTAAAAACGGTGCATTTTATCACACACCTCCCATCTTAAAAGGATGCATCCCAATGCATCTTTATAATCCGTGTTAACAATCCTGATCAAATTAACTCAACTAAGCCATATGACTATCCTGGGTTTCTGCAGGTGGGTGCCTACTGAAAAAATCTGCCACAACATTCTGCGATCCAGGAATGTATTCAATGGTAAACGAGTAAGGTTGAATTAGCAAAGACCACCTTAAAAAAACGGGCATTTCCATGTTTTGCCTGGGCCAAAAATACTAGTGGCTGATGATCTGATTGTACCAAGAATGTTCTACCATATAAATAGATCTGGAACTTCTTGATCGCCCAGACTAAAGCCAAACATTCTTTTTCAATTGTTGAGTAATTTTGTTCTGCTCGGTTTAATTTGCGACTGGCATAAGCAACTGGGTTCAATTCCCCAGCTGGTGATGAGGACCTTTGTAACAAAGTGGCCCCCAAGCCCACATTACTAGCGTCCATTCTTAACACGAATTCCTGACTCAAATCAGGTAATTTCAATATAGGCTTGCTGGTGAGTTTTTCCTTTAACTCATTATATGCCAATTCACATTCTGCCGACCATTCAATTTTATCTGGTTTTCCTTTGCGAGTTAAATCCGTCATAGGTGCACACACAGAGTTAAAAGTTTTTAATGTATTTTTGATAAAAGCCACAAAGTGACACAAAGGATCGCACATCCTTTTTAGTCTGTGGTGTGGGTGCTCTCTGTAATTTCTCCAGGTTCTTGGGGTCAGGGGTCATGCTACCCTGATGTACCGTATGTCCCAAGAATTCCAATTCCTTGCATCCAATACAACATTTTGTTGGTCTAGCATTCAAATTTGCTTCTTTGAGTCTATCAAATAGCATATTCAAAGAGTTAACGTGTTCTTCAAATGTTTCCGTAGCGATGAGGATATCATCCATGAAATTTGTTATACATGGGTTTTTCAGTGGATCCAACAATTTTCGCATCATTCTGAAAAACACACTCGGGGCTTTCTTCAATCCAAACGGTAACATGTTAAACTCATAGTGCCCTTCCGATGTGCTAAACGCCAGATAAGGTCGGATCTCAGGCTTCACTGGAATTTGGTAATATCCCTTGCTGAGATCTACCTTGGAAAAATATTTTGCGTTGTTCAACCTGGCAAACAGTTGGTTAGTATCAGGTAATGGATCCACCTGACTTTCTGTGACAGCATTCAGTTTCCTGTAATCTATGCACAGTCTATGTTTCCCAGAGGGTTTTCGCAACAATACCACACTGGAGCTATACGGAGATTCACTGTGAGAAATGATCCCTTCTTGTAACAGATAATCTATCTCCTCTTTCAAAGCTTTTTCTTTTGCGAATGGGATAGTATAGGCTCTCATACAGATGGGTGTTGGGTCTAGTAGTTTCATATCATATTCCAACAAGTTTGTGTGCCCCGGTTTGTCCGTTAACACGTCTGTATGATTCTCCAGAACCTTTTGAATTTTCTCCCTCTGCCCTTTTGTCAGATGTTTACTGATCTTTACCTGTTCAGGAGTCTCACAGGGTTTCAGTGGGTATTCAACAGAGGGGAGAGGTTCATTCTTCATCTCAGTGGCTATGGCTAAGGTCATTAAGTGTGTTCCTTCGACATTGTTTCTCTCATTGTATTTCTTTAGAAGGTTCACGTGATAGACTTTTTTTCCCTTTCTTGTCTATTTTGTAGTTAGTTCTAGATACATTTTCCAAAACTGTGTATGGACCTTGCCATCCAATTTGAAGTTTGTTGCTGCTGCCGGGTGGTAGAAGAAACACCTTTTCTCCCACAGCTAGCTCCCTATCCTTCGCTTTCTTATTGTAATATGCAGCATGTTTCTTCCTGGCTTGTCTTAGGTTATCATTTGCAAGTTTCCAGCCAGTTTTTAAGCGAGTGGTCAGCTCGTTCACATACTGATATGATGAGGTAACAGTCTCCTCTGCTTTCTCATCTGTCCACGTCCTCAATAAGGCTTCCAATGGACCTTTTATTGGTCTCCCAAATAGCAGTGTTGCTGGTGCCATTCCAGTCGAATTATGGGGGTATTTCACGATAAGCAAACAGAGCCGCGTGTTAGTATTGATCCCACATATCAGGTTTCTTATGTGCCAACTTTCTCAGGATGGAGATAAGTGCCCCGTTGAACCTTTCCACCTGGCCGTTCCCTTGGGGGTGATACGGACTACAATGAAAGTGCATGGCTTCTTTCCTATACATGAGTTTACTCTTCATATAAAAGTCTCCTTTGTTTGGAGGTGTATGGCATTTTGGGAGTTTCTTGAAACACGGCTTTAGTGACCTATCCTCAGCCTGTGCTTTCCTCATCTCCTCAGGATGAGTATTTATTGGGTTTTCATCCTCCTTCCTTGCTTGTGATCAGGTCTGTATTGTTGCCATAATTACAGGTCTTTTGGGGTTTCCCAAAAAAGACGTATCTACACCCTAATATCAGAGGGTAGATTGGTTCGTTTATCATTGCTGCTCTAATCACTCCTTCCACATAGCGTGTTTTTACACTGATTCGTGCTATGGGAAGTGTCATAGTTGCTACTTCCTTGGTTGCGGCTTGTATTTCCACTGTTTCTGTGGTATACTGATCCGGGTGAACCAGGTGAGAACTTACGACTGAGTCAAAATCCAATCCAGTATCATAAAGGCACCTGATGGTGACCCCATTACATACTACGTCTTCACATACAGGGGGATGATAAGGTTCCTGCTGTCCAGTAGGTTTTCCTTTTTGCCCCTTACTTCCTGTTTTAAGGCATGCAGCGTGGTAAGGAGGGATATTTTTCTTCCTACAGTCTTTTGTATTATGGTTATTCATTTTGCAGAATTTGCAATATTTATTTTCCGGTCTGTAGGGTTTCCTCTCATTGAATTGCGGGTTTCTATCTCGAGGGTCGAACCTGGGTCTATCATAGTGGGGTTTACCCCTGTTACCCTGATCTCTAGTGTCAAACTTATTATGGGGTTGAGGAGCTTTATTATGGTCTACCTGTTTCTTTTTAGCGCCAGCTACTTCTGCCTGGGCTGCCTGATACCTCTCAGCAACATTGAGCACATCATCTAATCTCTCCGCACCCTGTTCCATGAGAAACTTTCTCATGTCTGGAGCCATGGACTCTCTCACCTGCTCTATCATAATCATTTCCTTTAAGTCTTGGGTTTTCCCCTGAGCAGTCCATTTCTCCAAATAGGTTTCCAGCCTTGCAGAGAATTGATGATATGTCTCCCCAGACAGGAGCTTAGCATTTCTAAATCTCTTTCTATAAAACTCACCAGTCTTCTCGTATCTAATTAAAAGAGCCTGTTTTAATATGTCATAGTCGTCCTGATCTTCCCGGCTCAATCTGGAAAATACCTCATACGAGGTTCCCCTAAGTCCTTGAGATACTTTCAAGCTCCACCTTTCCCTCTCTAAACCATAACTTGTAGCTATAACCTTTCAAATCTAGAGAGGAATGACTCGATGTAATCCTCTTTTTCTACAAAGGGGTCTAGATGAAACCCCATGGCTGAGTTGGAGGCCCCCTGACTAGCACTGGCATCAGAGGTAGATGGGCTGTTACCAAATTCAGGAGCGCATGTCGTAACTCATGTTGCCTCTGTTCGTCTTTTAGAAAATTCTATTCTTTCTCAATCTCTTGTCTTCTTTTTCTTTTCAGCCCTTATCTCTAGTTCTTTCGCTTTTTCCTTTTCTCATGCCGCTAATCTCTTTTCTTAATTATTTCCCTCAGCTGTAATTTCATTTCTCAGCCTCTAATTCTTTTCTTCCAACTGTAATCTTTTGATCTTTCTCAGCCTCTTATGCAAGTCCCTGAGTCTAATAGTTGAGTATGATGTTCTCAGGGTACCTGACTGCTACCACCCTACGATCTCACTCTGCGATTTATTTTGGGTATCTAGTGTTTGTAATGTTATTTATATGGCTTGATGTCTAGGGTAATGAAAATGTAGTGATAAATGCGTTAAACAAATACAATTTAATTCACTAACATCGAATAAACACGACTGGGTTTAAAGTTATGATATATATGTATATATATATATACAATTTAATTTCCTGTCCCTCAAATTTTTTAGGACAGGAATGTTTAACTAAAAATGAAATTATGGTTTTATATCAAATTAATTACACAAGAAAGACATTAGTCCAATATATCTCTTAATATTTTGTTGTTTATACACGTTTATTCCCTGGTGGAGACTACTGTTATCTGAAGAGTCACTAGTGGGAAAACTGGTATTCACATCATATCACAAACTGTTACTGAATAGGGTGGAGATCGAACATATTTGAGCTAGCATGTAAGCCCTGAAGATTTGTGCTTATCTTAGTATCCGTGTAGACCCTGGATGACTGGTTGGAGAAAAATGCACACGATCCACTGCCGTGTATTCTGGAGTCTGCAACTACTTGTATGCTTTGATAAAGAAACAACCGGTAGGTTGCCTCAATTGCTGCAGCTCCGACTTCTGACCAACTTGAACTGGGTGATGTAACCCGCAATCAATGAAATAATCACACACTATGTTAAGGTTTAACAGGCTGTCAATGGTCACTTTTAGACAGCTGCTTCTATAGACGCAACGGCAATTATTTGCTCTGCTTGAAACCTTGCTTGTATGAAAAATCTCTATCAAGTGGCACCCTGCATAGCAGATGCGGTAGTTTTATTCTCCCTATGTCTATCCTAACATTAACCAATCAGTTTAAACTACACCGCTTTGACTCTTTTTTGGAAATCCCAAACATTTATTTTTGAAAATCCCAAACATTTTTGTACGTTTATCAATAAGTTCGTCCATCTGCTTCTAACATTTCTGTTTAGACTATGTGTCGCTTACGCTGGAAAAACTTCAAAGTTATACCTCTCCCCTTCCTTCTAGTAGTGTCTATCAAATGAGGCAAGCCAGTGTGACTTGTTTCCAAGCAACGACTAGAAAAATGTTACTTTTAAATTGAGCTGGGATATCAATGTGTTCGTATATCTGTGTTGGCAAATTTTATTTTATGCGATAACTCAGTCACTTTTGAAGCTATCTAAAAGATGAGAAGTGATTATTAATCAGGCTAATGTCCTTTATCTATCCAGTAGATTTTCATCTACGTCTTTATCTAAGTTTTCATCTTTGTACTTTTCTCTTTATTTATAAGTCTAGATACGTTTTTATGGGAAATAGTATAGTATTGAATAAACAACATTATTGCTTTTAATTCCATTCTGTCTTTTCCTTTTTATTCATCCTTCAATAGAATGCATAACATTATCTACGTTTTCTGTCTTTCTTTAATCCCATCCGCTCCCCTGCACTCATGTGTTCGTTAGTTTCAGGTTTGAAAATACCCAAATGGGTTTAGACTTTTTCCATACTACCCCCCCCTCTCTCTCTCTCTCTCTCTCTCTCTCTCTGTCTCCCGTCTTTTTTTTAAAGAAACACGTGTTGGCCGTCTTCCAAAACGGTTTCATGTTATATTTAAAAATTAGTACGGAGCAACGAAAACGTCTTTTGTAATTGGGGATGGGTACCCTCGCGTGGCGTTAATAGTTTCAAATCGCATGCCTCTCGTTGGCGTTTTTGAAAATGCGACGTTCTGAAAAACGACGTCTAACGGCAACTGTCGCATGTTGTAACTAATAATAGATTCTTAGAAGACGTTAGTTAAAAAACAATTCAAGGAGTGTCCAATATTTTGCATTAGATTTGATCGTCCTTGACAATTTTCAAATTTTTATAGTAGCGGGTTATAAACGGTAACTTTCCGTTCCTAGAATTGGACTTTTGAAAAATATGAGTAGGGTAGGGCAATGGTAGCTATCTTGGCGTATTGGAACAAAATTCAAATACATTATTATCATTTTAATTTGAGAGGGAGGGTTAAAAACGGTGCATTTTATCGCAAATGTCCAACATCATTTTGCAGAAATTCTGGTGGCAAGCAACAGTAGACTGTGTAGTAATTTAAAACAAATCAGGTTTGTTCCTAGTATATTTTAACATTCATATATATATATATACATATGTGTGTGTGTGTGTGTATGTGTGTTTATGCATTGTGAGTCAGCAAGCCTCCTTGTCTATTTTAACATTCAAGCCTCCTTGTCTATTTTAACATTCAAGCCTCCTTGTCTATTTTAACATTCAAGCCTCCTTGTCTATTTTAACATTCAAGCCTCCTTGTCTATTTTAACATTCAAGCCTCCTTGTCTATTTTAACATTCAAGCCTCCTTGTCTATTTTAACATTCAAGCCTCCTTGTCTATTTTAACATTCAAGCCTCCTTGTCTATTTTAACATTCAAGCCTCCTTGTCTATTTTAACAAATTCCACAAAGAAATGTAAGAATGAGTAATAGGAGTAAGGAGGGCGTACACGTCTGCCATATGTTGTTTAACTAACAAGATATCTTGACTTTGCATTAACGCCGAACTAAGCATAACACGTGCGGCAAACACAGAATGACTAATACTGCCCACTAGAGGTACGTGCAGTGTTGCCACAGCTGGGTATTTTTTACAAGATCTGGGTTTTTTAGTTTCCGTCTGGGTATCTGGGTATTGTTTTTCCAAATCTGCATTAATCTGGGTATATTTGACAATTGGCATTTACAATGTATGTATTTTCTGTGCACTGAGCCTTATACATTATATTTATATTATAATTAAATGTAAAAAATTATGTGCTATATATTTTTTATTCTACTTAAATTTAATTCTTGTTTTTAACCACATCAGTGACGTTGTTTTTTTACTCGTTTACATCAAATATCTATTCCCTGTTATTCTGTTAATGACTGTCATCTACAATACTCAGTCATTTTTGCGATGTGTTTTAAAGTATTCTTTTTAAATTTTAGACTCAATCAGATAAACAGCATATTGTTTTTTGTTTTTGTTTTTGTGTAATTATAAGATTATAAAATGTCCGCAGCGGTGAGCGACACAGAAGAACAACCTGATGACTTGGAAACCCTCTGGATTAAATTCAAGGATATCATAAAGACAGCTGCTGCAGAAGCATGTGGTGAAGTCCGACTTGGGAACCAGAGAAAGAGGACACCTTGGTGGACAGAGGAAGTCAAAGAGAAAATAAGAGAGAAGAAAATGGCATGGAAACAATACTTAGGAGCTAAAAACACAACAGGACAAATGGAAAAATATAGAGAATATGTGACACTCAGAACAGAAGTAAAGAACAAAGTGCTAGCAGCAAAACAGAAGTCCTGGGAAGAATTTGGAGAAAAGCTAGAAAAAGATGCACAAGAAAACCAGAAATTGTTCTATAAGACCCTAAAGAACATGAGGAAGGAAAAACAATGCCCTCTCAAATTTATAAAGGACAAGCAAGGCAAATTGCTTACTGCCCCGAAGGAAGTAATGGAAAGATGGAAAGAATATTTCTCAGAACTCCTTGATGGTGAGCAAGGTCAAACATCAGAAATGAAAACCACTAGCACAGAAGAGGAAACCAATGGTGATGAAGATGACATAAAGATGGAAGAACTGAACGCAGCACTGGAGAAAATCAAGATGGGCAAAGCAGCAGGGCATGATGGTATAACACCAGAAATGGTTAAGTACATGGGAGCATCAGGCGACCTGTTACTCTTAAGGGTCCTACAGGCAGCATGGTGCAACAAGACCATACCAAAGGATTGGGAGATCGCCATCATAACACCAATTTTCAAAAAGGGTGACAATCGACAATGTGGAAACCATAGAGGCATATCCCTTCTCAGTGTCCCTGGAAAAATCTACTTTAGAATCCTAGAGCAGAGACTCCGACGCCTAGCTGAGCCACAATTGGATGAGGTCCAGTGCGGATTCCGAGAAATCGAAGTACTCAAGACCTAATCTTCACACTCAGACAGCTGAGTGAAAAGGCCCTTGAGTATAAGAGTGAGATCCATCTTTGTTTCATAGATCTGGAAAAGGCATTTGACAGGGTCCCTTGGAGCAAACTTTGGGACTGTTTGGCAAGGAAGAATATTCCAGCACCTCTGATTCATGCTATACAGATCTTCTACAAGTCTTGCAGAAATTATGTGAGGACAGCAAACCATAAGTCAGAAGAGTTCAGGACCACCACTGGTGTAAGACAAGGTGATATCCTATCACCTTACCTCTTCACACTCCTTATGGACGATGTCATCAAGGCATGTAAGGAGATAACAAGAAAGTATTCAGTGGGGTACTGGAAGATGAGACAGGTCTATATTTCAGAGCTGGCATTTGCTGATGATGTTGCCCTGATTGCTAAATCAGAGGCACATCTCCAATCCAACCTGCAAGTCTGGAAGGAAGAGCTGGAGAAGAGAGGGATGGTCATAAGCAGCTCTAAAACAAAATCCATGGTGATATCACGAGAAGAAAGAAGACATCAGATTAAGCTGGGAGAACAGGTCCTGGAGCAGGTCGACCACTTTAAATACCTCGGAGCTATTATAGACCGAAAGGGAGGCATCAAAGAAGAGTTGGCCACTCGAAAAGCAGCAGCTGGGAGACTTTTTCAGGCCATAAATCGAGGATTCCTCAGCAAGAGAGAGGTTGGTAAGAAAACGAAGATGGCTGTATACCGCTCCACCTATGTCCCAGTCTTGACATATGGATGCGAGTCATGGGCAATGACTACAACCCATAAAAGCCAGATCCAAACCTCAGAAATGAGGTATCTGAGGAAGGTGGTTGAAGTAACAAGAAGAGACATGGTACGCAACCAGACGATACGTCAAGGCCTAAAATGCCACCCCCTACAGACCCAAGTAGAACAGTCCCAACTAAGATGGTTTGGCCATGTCTGCAGAATGGGAGAAGATCGGCCACCACGACAAGCATGGGAAACAAAGAGCCAAGGATCCAGACCCCGAGGACGACCCAGAGTCCGCTGGGAGGACAACATTAGACAATCTTTGAAGGACCGAGGACTAGAATGGAACCAGGCCAGGAGGAAGACAGCCGATAGAATAGTCTGGCGCTCTCTCTTCCAAACCTCTACACCTCACGGTAGAAGGGGAACGACTAAGTAAGTAAGTAAGTAAAATGAGCGATGATGAAGGTACGCTAGGTAGTTGTAGCAGCATGACGACACACACACCACCGCGTAAAAAAGTGAAGCCGTGGTATCACTATCAGCAGGCTTTTTGTGAGGAATGGCTAACAGACAGCGAACTGAAGGATTGGAGTTTGTCATAAGTTTAATCCTAGTAAAAGCGTGGTTGGAAGATATGCGTGAAGGACATTGTCGGCAGTGATATGCAAAGATTTTGGAACTCCACAATCAAGATTCCACGTTGTCAATTCATGCATATGATATTGACGAAGGAGAAGTTGTCGACATGGATGCCGAGTCGCTGACAAGTGACAATTTTCAACAGTAACAAGTTACAACTAACATTTTATATTTGATTTGAGGACCATTTTGTTAATGTAACTACTGTAAGTATGTTATTGTTAAAATATCTTATTTTCAAGAATTCATATATTGGGGTGTTAATAAAATCATTTTTATATAATTGTGAATTGTTGGTAATAAAAAATAAAATAACAATGAAGAAATAAATAAAAATTGGTAGCACACAGCTTATTTGTGCTAAAGTTGCATTAAAAGATTGTGTAAGCATCGTCTATCCCGTGTATTTGAGGCATAAAATAATCTGGATATTTCTGGGGTTTTTTTAAGAAGAAAATCTGGGTTTATCTCTAGAACTTGAGTGGCAACCTTGGGTACGTGCACCGAGCAGCGCCATTTCCTTCTAAAGTGAACGCGCCTTGGTTGATTCTGCAAAGATTTTTTTTTTTTTTTTACGTTGAGGGCCCGTCTCAGGCCGAGAAGAGAGATGAGAAACGTATGAATTGATAGCTGTTCAGGAAATCTCCCCTGTTGCTTAAAACTTTTTTTTTTAAATTTTCTTTAAATCCCAGTTTGAGTTATTTATAAGGTAGACTACTCATTTCTTGTTTTCTCCTTTCGTTTTTTCCTTTTTCCCTTCGACTCCTTAAAAAAAGGTCAAGATTATTTCCTATAGAAACATAGTCCGTTTCCATTTCTTTCTATACTTAGTGGCCAGTTTTCAGTTCCTACAGTTTTCAGATCACTTTCAATATTGTCCACCCATCTTCTGGGGCGGACGTATTTGTTTTGCGTGATGTTTTAGATAATTCATCCCCTTTCCCGCTCCTTATGGGGCATACCGCCTCCCATGCAGGAAGCCTGCATCACAGCATTTACTTATGCATCCGTGGTCTCTGTAGCATTATGTTTTAAATAATAAGGTTGCTAGTCCGTTGCACAAATTTACGTTAGCTCCCTTTCACAAGAGAACTAAGGGGGCATTACCTCTATTCTGTCTTTATCGCACCAGAGACTCACAGGAACTACACGGGGCTTTAGTACATAATACATTGAACTATTTGTGGGCTTCATTATGCGGCAAGTGTGAGGTTGTAAGCCTATTTTGAAACAGAGGGAGGGAGGTAGGATTGAGGTGAAAACGTTTCTGGGACGATAGCAGTTGAATTATTTATCATAGTTTTTGGCTTTCCTTCCGTTCCTGTATCTCAATCTTTGTCACGCCTTGTTTCACCTGTTTGTACGTCTGTTTTGTTCTCGTCATTGTGCATTAAAGTTGTGTATAATATAGTTCTCATGTTGTCGATGTTATGTGGGTTTGTAACGAAAGATTCCTTTTTTGATTGTTACTTGATTTGGTGCAGCGCTCTTTCTACCCATCAACTTTTAAGTGTAAGTTGTATGCTATGTTTGGGCTATACTGTATATTTCTTGCTATTGATATAACACAAGTCGGTAACTCCCGGCACGCGTGCCAACTCTGGTAAGCCAAATGCCAACGCTGTCGGGTTTGATATGGACGAGGTAATTTCTTCACTCTGTGAAACATAATGGTTAATGGCAGACACGTAGAATATAGTGCGATGAATTTTGCAATAATCACTTAAAATAATGAATGCACTTGTACGTTTTGCGGACATTGTCAGCTCAAACAAGCAATTAATAGTGTTATCGGAGCTCGTATTTTATGTTAATCTAATGTCGCAGTTCTCACGGCATCTTTCAGTATTTTCACTTTCCGGAAAGTATGGTGTCTGCCTCGAATTCTAAAGGTACCGGTTTCGATTCCCAGTAGAAGAAATATAATTTATGGAAATATTTGTTTCTAAACCAGTTGTCCTAATGATGTCATACTCCCCCTGGTCTCCTGGGTAGTGAGATCGGATGCCTAGCCTTCTCGGATAACGGTGAAAAACAGGAGGTCCCGTGTGCAAGTTGCGCACGTTAAAAAATTCCACGGCAGTTGGAAATCGTAATAAAGCCACTGCCCTGTCAAAATTTAGAAATTTGAAACCTACCCACCACAAAAATATTTATAGAATGTGTGATTCCTATATACACACACTGGGATTCTCGCCGGTGCTACGGAGTTCGTGCACTGTGCTGACATCCTCTTTGTGTAATCTAAGGTAGGAGATCGGAGCACTGATGGCATTGTCCATCTACAATGAAGATAGTCATAAAAACCAAACCAAACCATTTCCGGAAAAGTATCCTCGGTTTTATCGCTGTTTTCTAGGTATTATCATCAGAATATCAAGTGTGTAAAGACATTCTCAAACTAAATTTTTAAAAAAAATGTTGTTTCATAAATAGTCAGAAATAAACAGTCCCACCTGAAGAGCTGATCTGGATATAAGAAACAAGCAAACACTTTGTGCATATACAGGCAACGAAAACATGCACAGTTGGACTTAAACAAAGTGGAAGACATTTCGTGAAGGGAGAATATTTTGAAGAGGAATTTATAACAAATTATGAAGGTTTTTTTTTTTTTTTTTTTTTTTAGATTTAAGCCTTTTAATAAAGTACGTCAGCAAAAAAAAAAAAATTAGACTATGGACATACAAGCGGGTCAGTATTGTGAATTATGACGTAATTTTTTTACTCATGAGAATCGTCTCGTTCAATCTCTCACTAGGACCGTCGATTATATTTCGGCGCATGTCCAAATAAAATAGACCTTGTGATCCAGTAGGATGAAATGATTAAACTCTGCCATAATTTCTTTATCAGCCATTAGCTCAAAGGCATTTACAAGCCCCTGCTGAACTAAATGGATTTTACATATTTCCAGTAACGCTGATTAGCTTAGTTGATGTAAAATATGAATTGCCTGTTATAGCCTGTTTAGAAGAAATGAAAGAATTTTAATTGTTTAATGAAAACTACCCTAAGCTGACAAATATCGGACGCTATGTTAAGTTCATGGTCCTCAACAGGGCATATGTGTGTGTGAGTGTGTGTGTGTGTGTGTGTGTGTGCGTGTGTGCGTGCGTGCGTGTGTGCGTGTGTGTGTAACTTAATGCTGAGCGTAACAGTTCTCAGACGTGATTCACAGCGCACGAAGTTTCCCATAATTCTGGAAGAGAAAGGTTTGATAAAATTAAAATTCCCACGAGCGAAAGGTAAAGAACAATGGGGTCATTTTTACCCGTGAAAACAATTAGACAATGGAATGTGGCAGGCTATCTCCGTGCGATTTGGGAAGAGAGAAAATCGTGGAGAGTATTATGACATGAGTAGACAAAATAGCAGACGTCTGCTATAAACAACTGTAGTGGATGGTTCTAAGCCAATTAAAGAAAACGAAGATAAAAAAAAAAGAGAAAAAGAATTACAAAAGACGTGAAGGAAAGAAAGTGGAAGAAAAAGAAGGGGAAAAGACAGAAAAAAAGAAGACAAAGGAAAGAAAGAAAGAAATGGGACGATAAGTAATAATAATAATAGCCCCTTCAATCATAACTGACCATGGGTATGCGCCCCTGAGGTGACAGCCTTCAGCTGCTTATTTTCCTGGTGCTCCTTTCGACCTTTTCTCCTCTCCTCTGCTTGTTGTGTAAGCTTCTATTCGCCCAATCTGAGGTGGCGCTGTAAATAGCATCGTCACTTGGTGCGATCGGCAGCTTCATCCTCCCACGTTGCTGGATTTATGTCTAGTGCCCTCATGTCTCTCTTGCACCCATCTTTGAATATCAGCTGCGGCCGCCAAACTGTTCTTTTGCCATCTGCCAGTCGTCTGTAGAAGATATCTTTCGGGATGCGACCATCTTCCATGCGGCGGACATGACCAAGCCAGCGTAGTCTACGTTGTCTTTGCAGTGTATACATGCTTTGAAGGCCAGCACATGACAACTCCTTGACATCTGTCACTTTATCTTTCCACGAAATTCCGAGGATGTGGCGTAGACACCGTAGGATAAGTAGGAATATGCAGGAAGAAGAAAACCAGAAAGACGGCGTACTTTATACTCTAACTAGCAATAACCCGTCAAATTTGACGGGTTTTTAATTATAGTGTGCTGTTTCCGTTCCCGGATGACCAGATAGAAGTACATTCTTAGAGTGTTTTTGGTTACTTTCCATTATTTGAAATTGTTTTGATGTTTTGATATATTTTGTTTCTGTATTTAGCACGTGACTGTGCATCAGTGCGAAATGTTTAATAGCTTTGATATTTAGTATAGGCTAATTTATTTTCAGTTATGTATAAGTTTTATAATTTGGTTAGATTACTTTTTATGCTCTGTTTTGTCATAAGCTTTCTTTTGTGATGTTGGTATATAGAGATACTTTGTCATTTTCTGTTGTACTTTTCGATTATGATTGTATTTTTTTTGACAATACGTCGTTTAGATAGTTATTGTAAGGGATTGTTACCAACTTTCACTACATTTACATCTTTTATTTCCATCTGTCTTTGTTGACTATTCATCATTACTTTACATCTTTTCTATTGTCTTTTCAGTATCGTTTCATACTTTCGTTATACTTCTGTGCTTCATCTACGTCTCACTTCATGCTTCTTGTATACTTTTTTTTCTCGTTACGTTTGTTATACTTTCATTCTTTGTATTGTTAGATTAATTATAACTTAAGATAATAATTGTATTTATTACATTTAAGGAATTGTATAACTTGATTGTTATCTTGAGATTTTATTTGATTTTTCTCATATTTTGATTTCACATTTTCCTCCATTACGAATCATATTTCGTTTTTTGATCTTGTCTTTTCTTTTACTATTGGTTGTTTTTTGTTTAGTCTGTATTGAACATACTTAGCTTGGTTTTGTATTAGATTAATTTTAGTATACTTCTTTGATTTTGTAGGACACTTCATTTTTACATTTACTGCTGATATTTTTTGTAAATGTACTATTTTGGTTTATCATAAGATAAAGTTTTTGTAGGTATATGTTAGAACTTTTTTTATTTTCTAAATTTATGGGAGTGTGATTTTCAAAAAAAAAAATGATAGAATCATTCCCCCCCCCCCCCCCCCCCCCCCCCCCCCCAAACTGTTATGAGTAGATCCTATGGAAGGGAAGTGATCTTTGGAATGTTTTTGGACAAGTTAAATTATGGGTTGTGGCACGTGATGCCCGATTAAGCTGATGCTTGTTTAAATTTAGGATAGGAATAATATCTTCTCGTATGTTCGAGAACAGGGCGATGATCGCTACTCACAGCGTTGAGTCACGCCTGTGAGGAATTTATCCCTGAGTTGTATTGAGCTGTGATTAGCTCGCGGCTAGCCTGCATGTATTTTGACTGAGTGGGGTTTCAAACAGTCGAGTCTCGTGACAGGGAGTTTACAGTGTGTGCCCTGGGTGTGTACGAGAGAGCATTGTGTCCTGGGGGTTGACTGAGGGAGTCAGCTATAAGTGTGTGTCTGCGCAGAGCACTAGGAATATGTCTAGCGATGGTTTTCGCTGTGTTTTTTGGATAAGTGGATATTTGATGCGAAGATGTTAGAGGCCTTAATATGTACAGGCCAGTATTTCCTAGTAGAGGATATTTTTGAAGATATGATTTACTTAAGAGGCCATTATTTCCCGCGGAGGTAGAGTTTATGGATATTGAAGTATTTTGAGTACTATGGCCAATATTCCACGTGAGGACAGTATAGCGCTGATATTAATATTAACTGCCGTGAGTGCAGTCTTATGAGTCGTGAGGACATTATAGCGCTGATATTATTATTAACTGCCGTGAGTGCAGTCTTATGAGTCGTGAGGACATTATAGCGCTGATATTATTATTAACTGCCGTGAGTGCAGTCTTATGAGTCGTGAGGACATTATAGCGCTGATATTATTATTAACTGCCGTGAGTGCAGTCTTATGAGTCGTGAGGACATTATAGCGCGGATATTATTATTAACTGCCGCGAGTGCAGTCTTATGGGTCGTGAGGACATTATAGCGCTGATATTATTATTAACTGCCGTGAGTGCAGTCTTATGAGTCGTGAGGACATTATAGCGCTGATATTATTATTAACTGCCGTGAGTGCAGTCTTATGAGTCATGAGGACATTATAGCGCTGATATTATTGTTAACTGCCGAGTGTGCAGTCTGTTGAGTGCAGCGATAATTCGAACCTTTTGCTGTAACGGTGTATTCGTCTTATGTCTACGTGATGATGTGCTGTGACTTAATAAACCATTGTTAAATGTCACCACCGTTTACAACCATCGATGACTTCTATGTGCGTACCTGTGTTGTGAGTGACTGTTCTAGAACACACTTACTAATACATACCTAACACAGATACGACGGCACACCTACGCAATCCCACCCTCACAAACTGGCAGTGTCTTATCAGTTGGTGGTTTATAGTCAAGTTGGATCGAATATCTACGACTGAAAGTGTTACTAAAGAAAACAAACCAGTAACAACAGTGTAATCAAAGTTCATGAACACCGTCATTTGAACGGTTTTCTTTGTTGATTGTAACTATTTTCGGGAGAGTATATATAATGAAAACAATACAATTTTTCAACACGTTTGCATTCCTCAGCTGTGACCAACGTACACACGGCGAGAATTATGTTATTTTAGATTCAATTTAAAAGTTCTTTGATGACAACATTTCGTGTGAAAGTGCGTGGATTGTTTTCAAAGAGTGTTCCCTGAAAATAAGTGGTTTTAACAAAAACTTTAAAGTTTTCATGATTTGTACATCGGGTGAGGGCTCATGCACAACCAATTTTTACGCACTTTTTCTGTGTCAAGCGCTACTAATTTCGTGAAAAAAAAAGTATTTGTTTTATATAACACCCACGCCGCGCAAGTTGCACACCGTGCGTTGCGCACTTTTTTTTCTGGCGCGAGTTACTATTTTGAGTGAGACCGACCGACGTAACATACATCGGTCATTATGTTGGGAGATGTGATTGTCAAATCATTAAACGGTACTTGTGTGATAATTCACCGTCGATGAAAATTTTTGAAATGTGTAGGGTAAACGGAGCATCGTACTTTTTCTTCAGTTCGGCAAATCCAATCGTAGTATCAAGGCCATGGAGTTGTCACATTTTACACGCAACCTTACGCGACGTCACAAATCTCTTCCTTCCCCCCCCCCTCCCCCTTTCCCCTTCATGTTTTAACATTCTGTTTGTATCCGTTATCATGGTTTTTTTTAATGAGTGTCCGATTGACAGAGTGGTTAGAGCGCTGGTCTCTTGCGACTAAGGTGCCGGGTTCGATTCACGGTATCATCGTGCTCCAGTCGTCCCAGCTGTGAATGGGTACCTGACTTTGTCCTTCAGTTAGGGAAGGAAAAGGCAGCGATGAAAGGAACTAGTCACCCCCACCTCTCGATGCTGGACCTAGTATAGTGAAGTCTCTAACACTTCACTCCCTTACGGCAGTATCTGCTATGCGACTACCTTTACCGTTTTTTCATCATCATCATCATCATCATGCTCCTTTGCGATCTGTAGGGCAGTGATGATAAAGATATACCACCTATTTTCATGTCTCTTTTTGAATACTTTCAACGATTTAACGTGTAGTTCTCGAAATTGTCTTGTTAAGATGATTGTCAATAAATGTTTTTTTTTCTTTTCATTTCACATTGTGATTTGGGAGGGGAAGTTAAAAAAAAAAAATGCGTTCCTTGTGCATTCTTAGATGACACGCTTACGACAGACCCGCCCTCAACACCCCCCCCCCCCGTATTTTTATTTAAGTTTATAAACCAATAAAACGGTATTGATCCAGTTCGGGACCCAAGATGCATCAAAAGTGAGGAATGCAGTAAGCGACCCCATAGCTTGACTGCCTGCGTCAGGGTCAGCGAACCAGAGCTGACCAAGACCCTACTCCACCTCCACGTGGTGGTCCTGGAAACAGGCTGTATTACTGCAGTCTGGCTGAGGAGTAGGGATCGAAGAGGGAAGGCAAACCCGGTCCCCAAAAATGCTGTGCGAAAGTCGGATGTGTCGGCCGAAAGGCGCAAATACTGCAGCTTCGCTGTAAACGGACACAACGCAACCAACGTCCTTTTCAGGACGAACGAGGAAGAAAGAAGAAGAAGAATCAGTTCTACAAGTTAACGGTACACAGGAAACAAGGGAAGTCGCTGCCGTTGCCTTCTCTAACTCAAGATCAGAGTCAGGTACCCATTTACAGCTGGTTATACTGATGCGTGACACCTGTTCCCGTCCTCGTTGCTGTTGCCTTCTCTAACTCAAGATCAGAGTCAGGTACCCATTTACAGCTGGTTATACTGATGCGTGACACCTGTTCCCGTCCTCGTTGCTGTTGCCTTCTCTAACTCAAGATCAGAGTCAGGTACCCATTTACAGCTGGTTATGGAGGGTTAGAGACTTCACCATTCTAGATCAAGCATCGAGAGGTGGGGAGACCAGTTTCCTTCCTCGCTGTCTTTTCCTTCCCTAACTCAAAGTTAAGTACCCATTTATAGCTAGGTAGGCCCCACCTCTTGATGTTGGACCTAGTATGGTGAAGTCTTTAACACTCTACTACCGCAATAAGTTACCGAGTTTCGTGTTCAAAGCTAGGTAATGTCACGCATCAGTCTAACCAGCTGTAAAAGGGTACCTGACTCTGATCCTGAGTTAGAGAAGGCAACGGCAGCGAGGAAGGGAACAGGCCACCCCACCTCATAAAGCTGGGACCCAGTACATCGAAGTCTATGACACTTCACTCCCCTACGGCAGACGGTTTAAATTAACCTTACGAACGGCAGGCGTGTTTTAAAAAAAAATTCTAAACAACGGGGGAAAGGGGAGAAACATGACACTTTTTCAGTCAAGAAAAAGTACGGTTCTCGGTTTAGGTAATAAATTTCCACAATTTGATTTAAGCGGTGAATAATCACACAAGAACCCATTAAACTAATGACTGCAGATGTTTATAAAGTCTGCTATTTGCCGGAATGACAAGGTCGCGGACATGGCCAAAGTAGCATAATTGAAACGAAACAACTATTGTGTAAATAACAATGTGTTTCACTTTCGCTTGCCTTTCAGTTCGACACTGAATGTTTCAGTAAGGACCATATAACACAGTAATTTATATTAGTTCAAATTACGAGAATGCGTGTTCGTGTGAATGAACCTAACGATTGATTGTTATAATACATGACTAGTGTTTCTCGATTCTCCGGTAAGCCACTCACGTCTGTTGTTTTTCTGTTGTCTAGTGTTCTACTTCTTTATTTCTTACGAGTGCCTGAAAACAGACCTTTATGTTTGTCTAATATTTATTTACTGTTTACAGGCCTCGGGTTTCCCCTCTTTATTTGTTTAAATGACTAGTGTAGTCCATAGTGATCCAATTTTATGTCTATGATGATGTCCTTGAAAAAATGACGGGGAAGATATATCCGATTACTAAAGCTTTTAAAGTTAAGTTTACAGTGTTTAACCTATACCTCTTAACTGTTCAACTGGGGCGGTTTACTATAAAAATAAGCTAAAGGTAATCTCACAACAGATACTTCCGCAGGGGAGTGAAGTGTCAGAGATTTGAAAGTTGTGTCGGCTCTTTCGATCAAACTCCGCGGATAAATCCATTTTACTGCGATTTATTCGTTGTTTGGGTAATAATAGATTGTTCTTGCTTCAGAATATCTATGGCCTGAATTTATGTGTATTGTTTGTCTGAGTAGGACGAGTCTGTCTTATATCTGTATATCTTTACATATCTAAGTCGAACTATATGTTCTGTTGTCTCTAGAGAGGTCGAAGGCTATTCGGCGGATGTGTCGCTAGAGGTGGTGTGATTTGGCTTCGTCCTGATAGGGACTGTGTTTCCTATGTCGGCCTGTCGCCGGGGAAAAAGTGATCTCAGTATTTGTGGGGAAAGTGATAGTCGTCTAGACCTATCGTGTATGCTTTACCCCAGTGTTTATGCGTATTGCCAAGGAATGGCAGTTTCATATTTCTTATACCAAGGTAATCCAAGATACTTTTATGAACTCTCGTACGAAGCCACCATTTTCGATAAGAGAATATATTTGACTCGATGAAAACGACTTCGATTCCTAGCAGCACTATATTCTGTAGAATGCAGTCAATTGTTCATGATCAAATCTACAGAGCAATGCAATGTTTTATGAATGACTAACTTTAGGACAGATTCATTATCTGTATCCAAACGTGAGTGACAGCTCACGAGTGAAGCCATCTTGGATCCAAACATGTAGTGACTTTCAAGAAGAGAAAAGGGGATGCCCGTATTATCGCTTGTTTAGTCCAGAGATCACTGCTACACATGAGAACCCTTTATCAGCGGTTCAATATTATTATATGAAAAAAAAATATGTGCTGAACATTATGTGGGAGAATCGTCGCTAAACGAGATTAGGTTTAGAAGCCATCTGAAATGTTGTTTATAAGCTGACGTGCTCAGTCAGTGAAGTCAGATGATTTATATGTATGGGCGATGCTGAGGGCTTGGCTACTGACAGTCCATTATAATATTAATCTACATGAGTGCCCATGTAACATAACATTGCAAGACCAGTTATCCACTGTACTATGATGTATTATGCCAACCTGTGATTTGTCACTATCTGTGCTGTCGAGTGTGTACGTCCAATTAAACTTTAGAAAAGGTACACAGTCGTTGGTGTCGATGACTTCCAGTCATACATGAGTGTGAGAAAAGAACATTTGTCAACAACACGAACCCTTATCATCATTCGCACATTGTACACTCAATCCATGTCTACACACCACTGCGTAGGTCAAGTTGACATTCCATACACTACAGTGGAGCAAACAACACCATAGAGATCTTATCAACTGATGATGATGATGATGTCTGCTTCCATCCACTTATATTTATCCTTTTGGTGGATATCATTAACGGGAATAAAAATCCAACATTATCAACTTTATCAACTGGTGGACCAGCTTTCTGGGTTTGACCTCGCAGAAGTTCAGAAGTCAACAGATTACCGATACCAGACCGTTTCCTGTGGCTGATACGACACACTTGCAGTATTGGTTTGCTCTTTGTCAACACTTCGTCACGTGACCTGTCAGGTGAATGCAGTATGTAGGTCAGCGTTGTTGACATTTTTTACATTAGACATTATAGAGTTTCACAGAACAGTTGGATCAATTCTTGTCAATGTTAACAGGAAGACAGTATTTGTGAACTAAGAAGTCCTATTTTCATCGATGGATCTTCTTGTTTTCCATATATGAACTTTAATATTTAAGGCCAGAATGTTTAATTGAATAAAGTGGCAGTTTTTTTATTTTCATAAAAATAACTTTGCCATTACTGTAAAACTGAGCCTATTTTGCAACACATACTATCATACACATAATTTATATATATTTATGTTTACATGTTATTTGTTTGTATAGTATGTTAGTTTCTATGTCAGCGGGTTGTGTTTAAGGTTGGGCGGCGTCCTCACAACAGAATATCCCACGTCATAGAGGGTCCGTTGTGGGCGTTTTCTATAGGTGCAATTTTCTTGATTGAAAATTTGCTGCGACAACTGTTGCTTTTGTGTTAGCTGTGAAGTCTGTAATTATTGTTATTTTTGTAATATTTCTTTGTTCTTTAGTTTTGTTTTGATTTGTTTGTAATTTGTTGGTCTAACCTTTTCTATCTTTCAGTTCTATTCACAATTTTATATTCATATATTGTGACGTCATTTGTGTTGTTATTCTTTGCAGATTCAGTGATTATTTTCATTGATTTCCCTATTTGATTTATTTTGATTTCTGCAAACGTTCTTGTATTGTCAGTCCTATTTGTACTTTATGTATTCTGTTGGTTGACATATGTTTTATATAGGTATATTTCATAAGACACAATTGCCTGTGCACTGCACTTGGATTATGGTATAAACCAGTACCTGATTATTATTACTATTATACAAGACCTTATTAAAGGCTTGTGACCCACAGATATTGGGATAGTATACTGATTAATCAAGTCATTGAGAACTTGTGGTATTATTATTGGTTCAGGTGATTAGTATTATTGTTAGACATCATGTCTACTTTAGAATACTTCATTACACAAGGGAAAGCCCTTGATAAGACTGGTCAACAATTAGAACAATGGGCAGTTGCTCAATATGACAAAGCATTAGCTGCAGAAGAGAGAAGAGCTATGGCAGAAGAGAAAAGATTAGCTGCAGAAGAAAGAAAAGCTATGGCGGAAGAGAAAAGATTAGAAAGAGAAGCTGAGGCTGCTGCTGAACAAAAGAAATTGCAGATGCAGGTGGAGGAAAGGAGATTTGAAGCTGAACAAAAAAAATTAGAAAGAGAAGCTGCGGCTGAACAAAAAAGATTAGACAGTGAAGCTGAACAAAAAAGATTAGACAGGGAAGCTGAACAAAAAAGATTAGACAGTGAAGCTGAACAAAAAAGATTAGACAGGGAAGCTGAACAAAAAAGATTAGACAGGGAAGCTGAACAAAAAAGATTAGACAGGGAGGCTGAACAAAAAAGATTAGATGCTGAAGAGAAAAAAGCAATAAGAGAACATGAATTTGAGTTGGAGAAATTGAGATTGACAAGTATGAGTAATGTTAATCAGGCATCTAGTGGTAATGGTAAACCTTCTACTTACAAGGTTAAGGTTCCACCGTTCAATCAGTCCAGTGACGATATTACATTCTGGCTGGATAGATTTGAACGTTCTTGTCGTACACATAATGTGGATAAATCACAATACGCTAATCAATTATCAGAAAACTTGAAAGGTGAATCTTTGACTAGATTATGCCTTGTAGGAGAAGCAGATAAGGATAATTATGATGTCATTAGGGCGGCTTTGATAAAAAAATATCAGCTAAGTGAGGAAGGCTATCGCCTTTTATTTAAGACGATGGTACCTGAGACGGGTGTAGAATTCTCAGAATTCACTGCAAAGGCACGTCTCACAGTTGATCGTTGGATTGAGCTTTCCAAAACAGAAAAAACGTATGAAGGACTTATGGATTTGTTGCTCAGAGATAAGATTATGTCATGTGTGAACAAACCTTTCCTTGAATTTATACATGAGCGTAAACCCAAATCTCTAAAAGAAATGGAAGAATATTGTTCCCAATATGTCACTGCACACCCCGACGTGACTTTTGGCAACACTAAGATTAAGGAGAGTATGCCAGTTGCTTCAGCAACACCATACAATCCCAATTATTCACACAGATTTCAGGGACCTCAAAACAGATTTGATAAAAAAGGTAACCATAATAGTTATCAAAACCAAGGTAACCAATCATTTCAGGGTTCTTCTTCAAAGAACTGGAGACGACCTGATAGCTCTCGACACAGGGGTGGTCATAATTATAGGAATTTCCGTAGAGGAAGTAATTATAGAAACTATCAGGGTTATCCGTCTTGGAGTCAACAAGATCATAATTACAGAGATACTCATTATAATGAATATGATAATGGTAACCAAGGGAACTATGACTCAAACCCAAATAGGGGTTACAATAGAGGTAACAATAACTACAGAGGTGATAATAACCGAGGTAGATCTCAAAACAAAAGACATAAACCACATTTTCAGGCAAACTCTGTACAACAAGAGTCCATGAAGCCTATAAACAGAGTAAAGATAATAATGATGCTAGTAATATGGCATGTGCCGCTTTTGATTTTGGGAGAGCATCTCAGTGCCCCCAATGCAAAACGTTATTTGAGCCAACCACAGTGTCTACTTTAAGCTGTGGCCATCCTCTTCCTGCTCTTCCGGCATCAGTCGCGCATGATGGAAGAGGTTCTCTTGTCTTACATAAGGGTTTAGTGAATAACAATCCAGTCTCTGTGCTATTTGATTCTGGATGCACCACAATTGGTGTTAGGCAGTCACTCGTAGATCCTTCCCGTGCCACTGGACAAGTAGTCAAATGTGTAACATTTGGCGGCACATTAGAGAAATACTCTACTGCTATCATTAGGATTGCTACTCCTTTCTTTACAGGAGATGTACACGCATGTCTTCTTCCGAATCCGATCGCTGACCTCATCATCGGTCGCATTCATGGAGTCAAGGAATGCACTCCGCAACAAATTTCCACGTGGGAAAGGCAAAACATGCAGATTGCTAACGCTGTAGTCACTAGAGCTCAGGCTCTTAATATGCCTCAAACTTCATCTATTGAAGATAATGAAGTGCATAACCAAGATAATCCCTTGGTAATTTCTCGTGACTCGTTTATAAAACAGCAAGAAGATGATCCCACTCTGAAGAAATTCTTCATTCTTGCAACTAAAGGTGATCCGAATAAAGACACAAGTCGTAAATCGTGGATTACAAAGAAGAATGGCGTACTTGTACGTATGGTTCAAGACTCCATTACGTCAAGTCATTCTCAAATCCTGGTTCCCAAGAATTTGAGAGTTAAAATTTTGCAGCACGCTCACGACTCTCAGTGTGCTGGACACATGGGTTTTTCCCGTACTAAGTCAAGAGTCCTTGCGGCTTTCTTTTGGCCATTGGTAAACAAGGACATACGTATTTATTGTCGATCTTGTAAAGTATGTCAGGAAGTTAAATCCAAAGGTCCACGGCATGCTGCACCCATTCAGGCGGCGGACATTCCTATTCGGCCGTTCCAAAAAATGGCTATAGACATTATTGGTCCATTTAAGATCAAGTCTGCCAGAGGACATCAGTTTATCTTGACGTGTGTTGATATGTGCACACGTTGGCCAGAGGCTATTCCTCTGAAGAGCATTACTACTGCTGATATTGCAGATGCTCTTTGGCTTATATTTTCTCGTCTGGGGTTCCCCGGAGAGATATTGTCAGACCATGGCACCCAACTAATATCAGATACCATGTCTCAAGTAATGTCTACTCTGCAGATAGATAGATCTTTAAGTAGTATCTACCATCCAATGTCTAATGGTATGGTCGAACGCCTTAATAGAACACTTAAAAACTTACTGGGGAAGATAACTGAGGATCATCCTCAAGACTGGGACAGAGTTTTACCTGCGGCCCTCTTCGCTTACAGAGAGGTACCCAATGAACATACGGGATTTTCTCCCTTTGAACTCGTCTTTGGCGCGCGTCCGCGTGGCCCTATGTCGTTGCTTCACGATCTCATAACATCTGACAATATTGACGATGACACAAAGTCATCCTACGAATATGTCATCGCGTTGAGACAAAAAATTATCGAAGCATGCAAATTAGCAACTTCTTCTTCTGAATTTGCGAAACAGAAGGCAAGGCAATTTGCCAATAAGAAGAGATGCTTACGACAACTTTGTCCTGGTGACAAAGCATTTGTATTACTACCTTGTAGGGAAAACAGATTACTTATTTCTTGGAAAGGTCCGTACGATATAATATCGAAAATTTCCGATGTCGACTATATTGTCGATATTGATGGGAAGCATAAAACCTTCCACATCAATATGCTTACTGAATTCCATGAACGTCCGGATTATTTGCAACCCATTTTCCAAGCAACGGACAATTCTCCAGTACAACATGGTCATTACTCATCACTGTCCGTGATACAGGATGAGGAAACAAGTTTTTCAGATGTAAATCTTCCTCTTCCAATGATCCCACTTCATTCCAGTGAATCATGGAAGAACGTTACTGTCTCTCCTGATTTGTCTCTAGGAGAACAGCGACAAGTTTCAACTATGTTGCAAACATTTCAGGATGTACTCACTGACATCCCTGGACAAACGAATGTCATTCAACATGACATTGTTCTAACTGACCATACTCCTATTAGGGTTAGACCTTATCCTATACCTATACATTTTCAAGCACAGGTCGAGAAAGAGTTGGATGAGATGATAGATTTGAAAATAATCGAACCATCCACCTCTGCATATTCTTCGCCGATGGTTATTGTGCGTAAAAAAGACAATAACATACGTCTTTGCGTTGACTATCGAAAATTGAATCAAGTAACGAAGTTCGATGCCGAACCTATGCCTTTACTGGAAGAGCTACTTACTCGACTCTCCAAATCTCATTTTTTCACTAAACTTGATTTGTCTAAAGGATATTGGCAAGTTCCTTTATCTGAACGCGCCAAACCTCTCACGGCTTTTTCAACACCTAGAGGTTTGTTCCAATGGAATTTTATGCCTTTCGGTCTTATGAACGCACCAGCTACGTTCGTACGCATGATGCGCCGAATCCTATCTTATCGGTCAGATGTCATTGCATATCTAGACGACATCTGTCTTTTCAGCGATACTTGGGAAGATCACTATTCAGGGTTAGATGAATTGCTGTCTACTTTGCGTGAGCACAACCTGACAGCGAAACCCTCTAAAGCCTATATTGGTTTTAGCGAAATTTCTTTCCTAGGCCACCGAGTTGGTCATGGTTTCCTAAAGACAGAGGACCATAATACTAGTAAGATACTTAACATCTCAATCCCTAAGACTAAAAAACAGGTGAGAAGTCTGTTAGGTCTTATTCAATTTTATGGCAGATTCATTCAGAATCTATCCTCTATCATGGCACCTCTCTCAACACTTCTAAAGAAAGGTTCGCCTAATGTGGTCCACTGGTCTCAGGAATGCCAATGCTCTCTGGATAAGATTAAAACACTGTTTTCAACACCACCTATTTTAGTGCTACCCACTAAAGATAAGACATTCGTTCTTCGTAGTGACGCTTCATCCACTGGGATTGGAGCGGCACTAATGCAAGAGTACTCTGGAACTCTGCATCCTGTAATGTATATTTCCAGAAAACTTAATGCGGCAGAAAGGAATTATTCGGTTTTAGACCGTGAGCTATTAGCTATGGTTTGGTCGATCCTCAAACTACAGAGATTCCTTCTAGGCGCACATTTCATAGTAGAAACCGACCAAAAAGCTCTTACTGCTATACAGAGTAAGAATTTGAAGAGCTCGAGGTCTACTCGATATGCAATTGCTCTTCAACCTTTTCATTTCTCTGTGCGAGCTATTCGTGGATCAGATAATGTGATGGCAGACATTCTGTCAAGATGCCCACATGATTCCACATAACTATTAGGGCTTAGACTTCTTGATATGTCTAGTTCTATAGTAGTTCCTTTTCTATATCATGATAGATACACATTTGTAATTTAATAATATAATGATTGTATCACTACATAGCGGTTCATTGATGTTTATTCACCGCTGTGCTTTGATGATTTTTTCTTCATAAATCATAAATTTAAGATATCTAATACGAAATGATGATATGAATTTTTTAGGCATTGTGTAATTGCCAGAATTGTATTATACTTTGATGACACCTTCCTGGAAAAATATACTTGTAGAGAAATAATTTCTCTCAGTTTATGAGACACATTCTCACCAGTCGCTCCATAAGTCGACTTAGCCTCATATTAGGCGTTATAGGTATTCCTGATATTTTCATCTGCGCATTATTCATGCGTTGTGAGCCTATTGTACGTTGCTCCTAGATGTATTTCCAAAAAAAAAAAAGTTCCATTTTTTTTTTCCCGGGAGGTGTGGTAAGACTGTTACGTGCAGTCTTTGATATCTTACAATATTATACATAGGTAATTTTTTAGAGCTTAAGGGAAAGTCATTATTGAGTTACTTCCCTTGAAAGTTGTGTCGGCTCTTTCGATCAAACTCCGCGGATAAATCCATTTTACTGCGATTTATTCGTTGTTTGGGTAATAATAGATTGTTCTTGCTTCAGAATATCTATGGCCTGAATTTATGTGTATTGTTTGTCTGAGTAGGACGAGTCTGTCTTATATCTGTATATCTTTACATATCTAAGTCGAACTATATGTTCTGTTGTCTCTAGAGAGGTCGAAGGCTATTCGGCGGATGTGTCGCTAGAGTGTGGTGTGATTTGGCTTCGTCCTGATAGGGACTGTGTTTCCTATGTCGGCCTGTCGCCGGGGAAAAAGTGATCTCAGTATTTGTGGGGAAAGTGATAGTCGTCTAGACCTATCGTGTATGCTTTACCCCAGTGTTTATGCGTATTGCCAAGGAATGGCAGTTTCATATTTCTTATACCAAGGTAATCCAAGATACTTTTATGAACTCTCGTACGAAGCCACCATTTTCGATAAGAGAATATATTTGACTCGATGAAAACGACTTCGATTCCTAGCAGCACTATATTCTGTAGAATGCAGTCAATTGTTCATGATCAAATCTACAGAGCAATGCAATGTTTTATGAATGACTAACTTTAGGACAGATTCATTATCTGTATCCAAACGTGAGTGACAGCTCACGAGTGAAGCCATCTTGGATCCAAACATGTAGTGACTTTCAAGAAGAGAAAAGGGGATGCCCGTATTATCGCTTGTTTAGTCCAGAGATCACTGCTACACATGAGAACCCTTTATCAGCGGTTCAATATTATTATATGAAAAAAATATGTGCTGAACATTATGTGGGAGAATCGTCGCTAAACGAGATTAGGTTTAGAAGCCATCTGAAATGTTGTTTATAAGCTGACGTGCTCAGTCAGTGAAGTCAGATGATTTATATGTATGGGCGATGCTGAGGGCTTGGCTACTGACAGTCCATTATAATATTAATCTACATGAGTGCCCATGTAACATAACATTGCAAGACCAGTTATCCACTGTACTATGATGTATTATGGCAACCTGTGATTTGTCACTATCTGTGCTGTCGAGTGTGTACGTCCAATTAAACTTTAGAAAAGGTACACAGTCGTTGGTGTCGATGACTTCCAGTCATACATGAGTGTGAGAAAAGAACATTTGTCAACAACACGAACCCTTATCATCATTCGCACATTGTACACTCAATCCATGTCTACACACCACTGCGTAGATCAAGTTGACATTCCATACACTACAGGGGAGCAAACAACACCATAGAGATCTTATCAACTGATGATGATGATGATGTCTGCTTCCATCCACTTATATTTATCCTTTTGGTGGATATCATTAACGGGAATAAAAATCCAACATTATCAATTTTATCAGTGGGGTTTGCCGGTTCCCTTCCTCATTGCGTCTGCCTTCTTTAACTCAAAAACAGTCAGGTACCCCTTTAAAGCTCTTAAGAATGATGTGTTGTTTAAATATTCATAACAGATCTCATTTTCAGCTAGTAACAAGAGCTGTGTTCTCATTAATGTAATAAATTCCTAATTTATTATTATTATTATTATTTTGTGTGTGTGTATGTTCGAATTTTTTTTTGTCTGCATCCGTTTGCGCCGTCAAGCGTAGTCATAATTCATTCATAACCCTCCACTCTCTTTGGAGCATAGCCTTCAACAAACACATGCCAAGTCCTCCTGTCACGTGCCATCATCTCAAGTTCTTTCCACGCTTTCCTCACCATTTTCACCTCTGTTTCCAGCTCTCTTCTCCATGTGCTTCTTGGTCTACCTCTGTCTCTCTTGCCCTGGGGGTTCCAGAACAAAGACTGCCTTGTAATGCTATCAACAGGTTTCCTCAGTGTGTGTCCTATCCATCGCCATCGTCTTCTTCTCATCTCTTGTTCCACTGGCACTTGTCTGGTTCTTGTCATCAGTTCCACGTCGGTAACCTTGTCATACCATTTTAATCCTTCTATTCTACGCAAGCACCCATTTATGAAAGTCTGTAGCTTTTTGGTTGTTGTCTTTGTTGTTCTCCATGTTTCTGAGCTATACAATAGGACTGACTTGACATTTGAGTTGAAGATTCTAATTTTCGTGTTGGATCCGATTTCTCATATCTCCATATATTTCCCAATGAAATGAAAGTCATAATAGTAACGTTTTATTCCATCTCCACTTTTGGCCACAACTGACACGAGGTCAGAAATGGAAATAAATAGTTTAATCTATCATCCTACGTAATATCTTACAGAGGTTATTACCGTTCAACCTAGACACAGGGTCCGTTGATTATATTAGGGCGCATGCCCAAATGTAAAAGACCTTAGGGTGGCTTTTAATGATGATGATCCGTCTTTCTCTCTGGCGTCCCTTTATCTCGAACCCGGATCTTCTGAGATTACAAGCAAGTAACGGAGGCCGAGTTGGCTGCACTTTGATCAGATTAACAGATAATTCTGTTATTTTTTTCTATGTTTTTAATGTATAATGTTCTTCCTAGCAGCTCAACAGGTATTGGTTTCTCACCCTCTTTAGGATGTCGTTTGTGTTAAAACCATTCAACATTAATACCAGACTTCTATGGCTGTATACCGGACCGCAAGGTCTTTTTAATATTTGGACATGCGCCTTAGTATAACCGACGGATTTTGTGTTTAGGTTGAATGAGGCACGCCTTGCCAAAACTCCTATTTGAAACAGTTAGTGTTCAAATGGAAGCTTTGGGAGAATTTGGAGTTGAGGTGATAACAAAACTCTTAAATGATATCTACAACAGTGGTCAAATACCTGATGATCTGCTAAAATCCATATTCATATCTTTGCCAAAGAAACCTGGAGCCATGGAATGTGAAGAACATCGCACCATTAGTCTTATAAGTCATGTGACCAAAATATTATTACTTATTATTACAATATAAAATTTTCTTATTATCATGAGAAGAGTGAGAGAAAAAAAATTAAACCAGAAATCAGTGATGAACAATGTGGATTTGTAGAAGGTAAAGGCACAAACAATGCTATATATATTATAAGAACATTAATAGAAAGAGCCATAGAGGTGAAGACAGATCTGTACTTGTGCTTTATAGATTACACTAAGGCATTTGATAAAGTGAAACATGAGGAAATTATCAAAATGTTAGAAAGCATCAACACTGATGGAAAATACTTGAGGATGACAAAGAACATGTACAGGCAAAAAACAGCAGCTGTAAGAATTAGCATCCAAATAGGAACGTTTCAGCAAGTAAAAAAGAGTGTCAGGCAGGGATGTGTGCTGTCACCAGATCTGTTCAATCTGTACAGTGAAAATATAATGAGATCTCTAGAGGAAATGCCAGGAATACCATTCGGCGGACATAATATAAACAACTTGAGATACGCTGATGATACAGTCTTAATAGCAAAAAGTGAAAAGGAGCTGCAGGAAATGGTCGATACAATAGTGATAGAAAGTGAAAATAAAGGCCTTAGCCTTAACAGCAAACAGACAGAAGTAATGGTCGTCTCAAAGAAAAGGGCTTCCCCAGAATACACAATCAAAGTAAACGTTTTAAAACAAGTCAATAAATTCGAATATCTGGGAACATTAATAACAATGGATGGAAGATGCATCTCAGAAGTGAAGAGCACAATAGCCCAGGCAGAAGTAGCATTCTATAAAATGAAGAGTATTTTATGCAACAATTCTTTGTCATTGGAAGTATGAAAGAGAGTTCTTTATTGTTATATAGAACCAATCCTGATGTACGGGAGTGAGTCATGGACAATTAGTAAACTAATAGGGAAGACACTAGAGGCAACAGAGATGTGGTTTTACAAAAGAATGTTAAAAATACCATGGACAGCCAAAAAGAGTAATGTGTATGTTCTGAAAGAGGCCAATGCACAAAAGAAACTTATATCACAAGTTAGAAAGAAGCAATCCACTTTTTTTAGGCATGTTATGAGAAGAGGAAAGCTGGAATATACCGTAACAACAGGTAAGATTGAAGGAAAAAGAGATAGGGGAAGACAAAGAGAGCAAATACTGGACAGTTTGACATCATGCAGGTAAAGAAGTCAACAGCAGAATTGATAAATTATACTGGAGACAGGAAGTTGTGGAGATACATTATCTCCTACGCCACTGGGCATGGTACTTGAAGAAGAAGTTGCCATATCCATACACAACGTCATATTGATAGCATAATACGACATATTGATAGCATAATACGACATATTGATAGCAAAATATGACATATTGATAGCATAATACGACATATTGATAGCATAATATGTCATATTGATAGCATATTACGTCATATTGATAGCATAATACGACATATTGATAGCATAATATGACATATTGATAGCATATGACATATTGATAGCATAATACGACATATTGATAGCATAATACGTCATATTGATAGCATAATACGACATATTGATAGCATAATACGACATATTGATAGCATAATACGTCATATTGATAGCATAATACGACGTATGCAAAGAAGCAGTAGTCATATTCTCCCGGAGACCCAGGGTAACTACAAGGAGGGGCGGGGGTTAGGGGGGGGGGCTACTTTACCCAGGACCCAAAATTAGATTTCTAATCTGTTCATGGACATTTTATCGTCCTTCTAAGTGTCACAGAATTGGATCGTTTTTTTTCGTTCTCTCTCTCTCTCTCTCTCTCTCTCTCTCTCTCTCTCTCTCTCTCTCTCTCTCTCTCTCTCTCTCCCTCCCATTCTCTAACTATTTCTCTTTTTCGGTGCCCAGAAATCCGTGTTACGGTCACTTTTTACATTTTCACACTTCGATTCATGTCAGGTCAAGACGTATTTGACCATCCGGAAAGATTAATTGAATCATTAAACGAGATAATAACCAGATAGACTCCATGTAAGACGAACTTGAAATACGGGTTTAGTTGCATAACCACTGTCACATAACTGGGTTCGCTCTCTTTTTTTCTCCGGCAGTATTGCTATTTTAGAGTCATTGTTTGCACGTCTTCTCCGTCATAATTCGTCTTGTCTGTTTACCTGACCATCTCTGCTGAGAGAGTAGACAGGTGATGCAATACTGACCGACAGTCATGTTGGTAAAATTCTCGTGTACCAAACATTGAGCGCGACGGATTAACACGACGTACTCCCAGCAAGTTTATTTAGCGCTGATGGCTATTGTGATTCACTAATTACTGTGGCAAAGAGTCACAGCCCAGATGGTCAAACGAGGGTCGATGTTTGCACAAGGACGGGAAGATAAAATTATCCGTCTGCGGATATATTACAGACATGCACCTGAAAGACGGAATGTTGTAATAGCTTCCGGACAGAAGTGTTACGAAGACATTATTTGTGATAATGTAGGAGTTGTAGTGCAATCATTACTGCGAATCGATGGATATACCAATTCCATATTTGGAAAGTGGCCTTTTAAATAACACGCAGAGTTTTTCCTACGAGGAAATTTTTTGAATAGACGCCATCAAACCACGAATGATTGAAACTATTGGCCGGCATTAGAGATGTAAACATAACAACATTTCTTATTGGAGCCTGGTAAACAACAACGTGCTTGGGACGAAAGTTGCAATATAACCTGACACTTTAGTCGGTTGAAAGCACTGTGAAATTCAACTCGTCAAGAGACCAGCCATACAGCCAGAGTAAAGAATAAGATCAGAATTCCATTATCTAACCGGACCTTGTTTGAGCATCTGGAGGACTTATTTCCCAGGAAAACTCTACCTTCATTAACACGGACAACCGGAATCCTAGGAATCTGAACACGAAGTCAGAATGGGAGCTTATTGTAAAATAACATCCTAGAACACGTGGAAGAGGTTTCGTAAACATGTTGCCTTAACTATTTCTCTGAGCCAGAAGCCAGTCTGTGATTCCAAAGACAATTTGGGGTGAGATGTACATTTATAATTCTATATTTTACATTATCAACACGTAAGAACATATGTATATATTGACATGTGAACACTAATATGTGAAAACTGCTAGTGGATGTCCAAGTCATACGAGGCTGGCAACCTCAGCATATAGAATGATGATTTCATGAACGACAACTGCAAGGGCTGGCGACTGCTTTATGTGAGTCTCTTATTGTGACAGAGTAAGAAAATCGAACATCTCGATCAGTCGCTTTACTCCCACATTCACCCCTCATTTTGTTGCAAGCAAATCGTCCAACGTGGGTTTCCCTCGCTTCCTAATTAGCATGTACGTTGGTTACGTGTAAGCCATGCCTCTCTCGCTATCCGCATTACTTATAGTTAGCCACGCCTACCTGTCTTCTTTCCATGCGCTATCTAAAGCAGATATTTAGATTCATAACTGTCATTCCTTCAAAAGGGGCGGGCCAGGGCGTCTGCCCACTGTACAACAAACACGTGGAAGTAGAATTGTTTGAAGTTCATTACACGTCCGGCATTTCGCCGAGATCTGAAAACCTTTGTTGTTGATTAACACCAGGTAACAGAGCAGACGGAGAACCCCGTTGCCTGGGGAAGAAATCTCCGCTGGAACGACGATGTCGTCGGCAAAGGTGTGTAAAAAAGCTTTCATTCAGGAATTGACCGTAGTATTTGCCCTAGGTGCGAATTTCCACATTATGGAGGGAAAATACGGCATTTCTAAATATATAGTCATTCTCATCAAACTCAGTTATCAGTTGCTACAGGATTTCTTGAATATTCTAGCTCGCTATTATAAGAGCCATATTACAAATTGGATACTTTAATACGTGGAGATAATTTCAGTTTCCTGATTTGCGGTAATAATATTATTAGCATTTAAGTGTTTTAACGTGTTTAAGTTTCATTATATTTCACTGGGATTTTTGTGTTAATTGAAACGTATTAAATAAACATATAGCAAATTTCTCCAGCTGTAAACGTAAATTTAATTACCCGCTATTTCCCCAGTGAGAGATGCTTCAAATAATTATAAGCCGCTAGGCGATTGATAATTGACGAAATACCATTTAATTCTATTCATATGTGTGTAATTTTATAAACGACTAGTGTTCATATCTCGTGTTAAAACCGTTAAGATAAACTAGACACTCGTGGGGTTTTTAAAATATATATATATTTAAATACCGGAGTGATTAACAGGTCTTACCTAAACGCGTAGTGTGTTAGGATATGATTTATATTATGATTACATGTTTATCTATTTTCTACATCTAGGCTGGTCATACCCTTGCGATCTAGCGGTCTTACGGTATTAAGGTCTTATGTTCTTAAACATCCAGACATTGTTGTGAAAAAATATGTTTGTTGTGACTCTGTGCGGTCCACCTTCTCCATCCATGAGAGTGGTCAAAAACCAGAACAAATAACAATAACATTTAAAGTATAACTGGAACAGAACTATATACCAGAAAATCTTTCCATATATAAATATTACTGGCCTGCTGTGGCAGAATTTATATCACTGTTTCTAAACACATATGACAGTAAAGTTTCTTACCACGGAATTATATGCGAGAGAACTCACTGGTCATACTCGGCTACTTCCCTCAGAGAACAGCCGAGGAGCAACATTCTTTCTGTTTAAACATTTCATCATGTCAGAGAGTGTCACAGTCACCCGAGGCTAGACCACACTGGAACCATATATTAACATATTAATTCCCAGGACGGTGTCACCACAACAGAAACACTTATCCCAAGCTAATACCTGCAGTGAAAGGAGGAATATCCAGGAAAAATACTAACGCATCAATGTCAGCGACTCCCGAGAAATAGCAGTCAGCAAACCGGACAGTCTGGGGCTGCAATTGACAACGAATCTGACTGAATAGTCATAATACCTGTTAGTGTTTAAATTCCATGGAATGTATGCTGCGTCAACATTTTGGTAAGCAAATCTGAAAGTGGCCACTGTATGCGTGTAGTGAGTGAACGGATAAAAAGAAACTTATTTTTTTGTTACCACTAACATACCAATCTTCTTTTATTTATTTCTCATTAACCTGAGTGTTCACGGGATAGGTTAAATTAAGGACTTATTCTTTACCCGTCCTGACTATTCCCCACTCCCACTGTTTATATTTGATCTCTTTAGGTTAACTACCTCTGTTGGGATTTTCCTTGTTTCCCTTTATAAGAGGGAGGTAAGGTAAAGGTAAAGGAACCCGTTACACGCCCATTGAGGCATATTGGGAATATGGTGTTAGGCCCATATTATCTTGACCGTCGGCACACGGGGGGTGATGTGGTCGGCATGACGCCGGCCGCCTTAACCTTCCCAGAGTTGCTCTGGTACCCATTTGGGACTGGGTCGACACAGGAGCCGTTTGTGGCCTAAAAAATTCCCGCCTCATCTATGGATCGAACCACAGACCACTGCCCTAGGAAGCCAGTGCACTAACCACTATGCTACCATGGCTCCCTATAAGAGGGAGGGCCTATTAGATAATATTTCATTTTTTGTCTGTAAACTATAATTCATTGATGTAAATGCTTTTCTTGATGTTGTAATATTTCTAGTGAAAAATAAACACAATAAACCTTAAGCTATAGTGTTGGTCAAACCCCTGCCCTTATATGTTATCCATAGTTTGTTTTCCCGTCTGTACGTATTTCTGTCACAAAATTGTGTGTGCGTGAGTGTAGTGTAACTTGTATTTTGTACTAGGAGAGAAAGTGCGTCTAATTTAAATATAGTCGTAAAGATAGGCTGGATTAAAGCAATTACTCAATCCAAGACTGTTCTTTCTCTTACATTATCACCCCCTCGTGAAAAAGAAACCATTTCTTAACCTTACTCTCACATAGTTATCACTATCACCTTTGCTCGGACGGGACCATAGATATCTCAGACCTATCTTTTCAAAAATTACGACACTTATAGAGAACCAAAAGCAGACGTAGTACCAAGTTCCATAAGAATCAGGGAGCAGATGATGATAGAACTGATGCACATACTTATTATATTGTTAACCTTGTCAACCAATGTAGAGGAAAATGTAAACCTACTCAATCTAAATGTAATGAAAGTTTTCCGCTCACTGGGATTAAGATTAATTCTCAGAGAGGGTAACATTCTGAGGCAGATGGAATGGTGGAACGAAAAGAGGGGAGCACATGTGTGTGTGTCGGGAAAACTCAATACTCAAAAGGGTATTTGTTCTCTTCTTTTGTGACACTAGCCGGTGGTACCAATTGAGGGTACTATCTCTGGAACAAGTGAGAGTATAAGTGTCCTGAAGTCGACGCTAGACACCATCATCAGACGGGTCTTAGAGACGCTGGACCAGCTTTGTGATACTTCGTGGAACGTTTCACAACTTTCAGACTTGACCAGTCACGATTGAACCAGACATCTATCTGCAAAGAAACAAACATCAGCGGCAGCAGAATCATCAAACTATTGGCAGTTAAGTAAAACTTAAAAGCTGCCAAGTGAACTGTCCATTTTTCGAAAACCATAACATCACCCTGTGATGAGTCCTTTTTATGAAGAATTATTCATTTTAAACTGTTAAACATAATTGATTATTACATTTGTTATTTGTGTATATACACATTTAACGTTGATTTAATCATTTTGAATGTACTGCGCCCGTAAGTTTCAGTTATCTTCTTTCTTCTTTGATCCTTAGCCGCCGACCGTCAAAGCAGTCAGTGGCCATCACGCCTAGTGGCGTCTTGTAGGGCAACAACAAATTGATTCCACTTTGCTCAGTCGGTGGCCATCCTTCGTACAGTGCCCCAACTCTGGTTCATTCTTTGCATCTCAGCCTCCACAGTCCTCCGCCAGGTTGTTTTTGGTCGGCCTCTCTTTCGTTTTCCTTCAGGGATCCAAAGCATAGCTGTTCTTGTGATGGCATCGGGGTCTCTTCTGAGGACATGACCAACCCAGCTCCAGCGTCTGCCAGCTATGATGGTGTGCATGTCCTCTTGCTTGCTACGAGTTATCTTAAATACACCTAAAACAGAGCTACTAAATTTCGATTTCGCTGAATTAAATCAGCTGGGGGTTTCTACGAGCTAATTATAAGGTAAGTCATTTATATTCATCTTCACAAAAGGCGGCGGGAAAGATACAGAGTTAACGTGCTCAGACTCATTCAGCATCGTTCTCGATTTCTAAAATATCTTGTGAAACTGCCTCGAGGTAGAAGCATCATTATCCTTCTATCTACAACTCTGCCAAGAGTAATCTTGTGTGAAGGTGGGCACCTTAGAAGACCAACTTTAGATACTCTAGGTTTTGGCCACTGTTGGACCACTACTGCATAGCAAAGGGGAGGCATCCCGTGACAACCACGTCTGTCTAGACGTGCAAACTGATTTATATCGCTCCAGCGTTAAGGCAAGCGATCGGGAGTGTCTGGTAAGCTATGTACTCAGACCTCCTGTGATGATAAGCACAGATAATCTCAATCTTGGGAGACATTTTTTTAAAAAGTGTGATAATAGTGAACATGATCGATAATCGACGGAAATAACAACTCTTAATATGGAAAGTGACTGTTTGAATTTCACAAGCTTATGAGTCCCGAAGAAAATTCCATGATAAAAGTTATTATAACACGCACTTTGAATACTATTGGCTGGCATTTGGGATGCGAATACTGTATACATTCGTTCTGATTGGAAGATAGTTCGAAAACGCCATGAGGAAGCTTCGGCCGAAATCTGCGATATAACGTAGCACATTTTAGACATGTAACACTGCATTCCAGAATCGTCATAGTAGACAGCTCGGACTAAAGCCAGGAAAGAATAGAAATAAGGATTCTGACCTTATAGGACCGGACGTATTGGAGCACCTTTGAACACTACAGCAAGGAAACGCTATCTGTTAATATGGAAACCGGACTCCTACAGGACCTACTCACAAGTCACAGAGGGATTATAAATAGAAATAATACCCCAGACGCGTGTTCGAGGCATCTGCATCAAGTTGCCAAGACTATTCAACTGAGCAAGTAGTCTAGAGTTCCCACAAGTTATTGGGGTGAGTTGGAAAATACATTTTATACTTTGAATTTGACATGTTTGAACTTGCTGATGGTTATACAGGTCCATACGAGGCTGGCAACCTCAGCATGTGAAAATGATACATTCATGAACAACAACAGCAAAGCGCTGGTGATTGCTTCGTGTTAGTTCTCACAGGGAACCAAAAGCAGAGGTAACCCCAGACTCCGAATGGAGCAAGGAGTGGATGATGATATCATACGTATATATTTATTATCATTTGTAATAAGTTATATGTATAATTAGACATGTTCACCCAGGCACAAGCCATTTCATTCTCCGCTGTCCAGATATATTTTTCGCTCAGACTAATTGAAAGCAATGATGAATGTTTATCATATCCACTGAGCTATATTGTATACTCAAGAGGGGATAAAATTGCCGAGAAAAAGAATCGTTGGAAGAGACAGCGGAAAGGCACGTGATTGGTATCAGAGAACATAAAACTTAGCAGGGGCCTTTGGTTTCCTCTAAAGTCTGGGGTACGAGTCTAGAAGACCATTTATGGTACCAGTCTACGATACCAGTTTGGAAGACAAATCTGTGGTTCATAGCGTGTAGTCGACACGAGACGCCTACCTTCAACGGCCGGTGAAGATACTCGCGAATGACCACAGGAACGGTAACCCCAGCACTCGCGTTTTTGTGACATGCCCTCGCCACATACATCGTAGATCGACGGAGCAGTCAGCAGCCAACAGAAACACTTCATCAATCTGACAGCTAAGTTAAAGTTATCAGGCCAGAATCAAATTAACACTTTAACAATACATTTCCGGTGAAGTTTCATTGAAGAAACCAATATTAACTCATCAATCATTTATTTATTTAACTTTTGTTAAAAAAGAATTGATAATTAAATTTGTTATATGTTTTACAAATTCATAGCTGATTTAATTATTACAGAGAGGAGGAGTGCACACGTATGAACCAGTATTTTCCATAGATAAACGAGCTAATAAAGTAGAATTTTACTGTTAAATCATTTGGGGACTTGTACGAACTAATAATAAATTACAGAATAGTCCTTCACAAAAGGCGGCTGGCAGATAAAAAGTTAACATTGCTAAGACTCATTCAGCATTGTTCTTGATTTCTGAATATCTTGTGGAACTCCCTCAAGGTAGAAGCATCATCATCTTTCTATCTGCATCTCTGCCAAGAGTAATCGTGTGCGAAGGTAGATACCTTTAAAGACCCACAATCGATACTCTAGGTTTTGGTCATTGCTGGCCCATCATTGCAGAGCAAGGGGAGACAACCCGTGACACTAAGAAACCATAACCTCATGCTTCCAATAAATCTCTACATTCGTACATTCACTTTTCGTTCTTCATCTGCATACACGAGCAATGGTTTAATAAAACACCGTAGAACCCAATTTTCTTACATTAATTGATACTAATTTATAGCCCAGATTATTCCTTATTTTCTCATCTGCTGCTTTTGCCTGGCCTGTTCTGCTGTTTATCTCCGCGAAGCATATTATATCTCATGTTAATATTGTACCCAATAAATTGAATTATTCTTCTTATGTCAGTTTGCCCGGTTCGCTGAGCACGAGCAAAAACGACGACCTTGACTTTGTAACGTCTTCATGTTCCGAGTCTGAAACCGAAGGCAAAATGAGAGCAGAAAAGTTAATTAAGGCTTGCATGGAAAAAAAAAAATCTAGTTGGGGGTAGGGGGCTCATGTCAGATCTGAGCCGACCAGGCATAAACCGTTAACATGCTTTTAAGTACACCTGAAATCCCAACGCAAGGGTGCCCAACATTTTCTACCTCGTCCCCCCTCCCCCTGATTTTTAGTAAACCTTCCTGTAACCCCTTTTAAATGTGGGAGGAAATAAATTATAAAGTTTACCACGCACATAAGAAATAAATAAACAGATTAAGTAATTTATCAGAAAGAAAACTTCATTCAGCACATACAATTTTGTACTATCATAAAGTTGTTAAAATGTATCAGAACACAGTCAAATAAATTAGCATGAGCGTTGATTCCGTTTCTTTTCAACCAACAATTATATTCCTGGTGCCTTTTACACAAAAAAGAGATATTCGTATAACATGTTTAACCTTCATGTTGTTTCTTGCTTTGGATTTGACTGAGAACAGGACTCAATGTTCTCTTTCCAATGCACAGCTTCTTCCCTCCCCCAACTAACATTACCAGTTTTGGAATCTTTCAATAAGATAATATATTTATTTACCAAATTTTCCCCGTACCCCCTTGACAAGCTTCTCTGATCTGGGTTTATGCGTATACCAAGCTGGGAACCCTTGTTTTAACGACGAGTAGGCTCCCGTTGTAAGTGCTAGTCCGGTTGACGAGCTATCCGTTAACCAATATTCTCTTAGTGATAGCATTAATGTTCTTCAAGAAGATGTGTCGATGGCTAAGCTAACATTCATTTTGAGGTCTGGCTAGGATATTAGAGCGCCCGTCCATGCTACTGAGATCACACTATAATTTCCGCAAGTGATGTTTACCGAAGCATTTTACAATAACACAATGTAAATGTTTTTAAAATCTTACTGTATGTAATTGTTTCTTTATTCAGATGGTCGCGCAGTTTTTGAAAAACTGAATAGAGTACGACACAGGAGGAGATGACAGATCGACAGGGTAGCATACATCTTAAATATACTGGACTGGATAGGAGAGCACTAGTTAACAAGTATTATGGGGTAGTTGTCTTCTTCTTCTTCTTCTTCTTCTTCTTCTTCTTCTTCTTCTTCTTCTTCTTCTTCTTCAAGTAGTACCATGCCTAGTGGCGTAGGAGATAATGTATCTCCACAACTTCCTGTCTCCAGTAAAATTTATCAGTTCTGCTGTTGACTTCTTTCCCTGCATGATGTCAAACTGTCCAGTATTTGCTCTCTTTGTCTTCCCCTATCTCTTTTTCCTTCAATCTAACCTGTTGTTACGATATATTCCAACTTTCATCTTCTCATAAGAAGCCAAAAAAAAAAAAAAAAACGCGGATTGCTTCTTTCTAACTTGTGAAATAAATTTCCTTTGCGCGTTGGCCTCTTTCAGGACATCCTCATTACTTTTTTTGGCTGCCCATGGTATTTTTTAACATTCTTCTGTAAAACCACATCTCTGTGGCCTCTAGTGCCTTCCCTACATGTTTACTAATTGTCCATGACTCACTCCCATATGTCAGGATTGGTTCTATATAACACTGAAGAACTCTCTTTCTTACCTCCAATGACAAAGAATTGTTGCATAAAATACTTTTCATTTTATAGAATGCTTTTTTGCCTGAGCTTTTCTGAGATGCAATCTTCCATCCGTTGTTATTAATGTGCCCAGGTATTTGAATTTATTTACCTGTTTTAAAACTGTTCCATTTACATTGATAGTGCGGGAGCCGCGCTGGTGTAATGGTTACCACATTGCGCTAGCGATCAGGTGTTCAAGGTTCAAGCCCGGGCGTGGGCATTTGTAAGAGTGTCATCGACCGGGATTTTGACTGAATAACCTGAACGGCTCCTGAGATAAACCCTCTGTGGATGTGAAGGCGCGAAGCTCCTGACCGGGTTGGAAGGAAAGTCCACAGGCTCCTCAGCCTCGCAATGACATGTCATTGGGCCGAAGGGCTGAAAGCCCAAGTCCTGCTGGTTAAGGAAATAAAAAAAAAATTTGATAGTGCAGCATGGGGAAGCCCTTTTCTTTGAGACGACCATTATCTCTGTCTTTTTGCTAATAAGGCCTTTATTGTCACATTCTATGACTAATGTATCAACCATTTCTTGAAGCTCCTTTTCACTTTTTGCTATTAATATTGTATCATCAGTGTATCTCAAGTAGCTTTCTAGGGTCTTAAAAATGAGTACAAAGTGATTGAAAAATCTCTCCGTATTTTAAAATTTCTTATCTCCTCATATGTAGCAGTCGGGTGCGTATGGAACATATGTCAGCTGCCATTTGATTATCAAGGTTTATTTATTTACTTGTTTTTACGAATCAAAATAAAATAAAATCTAAATCTAAAAAGGCCACTAAGCTAACATTGCAATAAAGAGCAAAATTTGATGCCCTCAATCAAATCATCTGTTGAACAGGATAGATCTCACGATGAACCACAATGTTAATTTAAATATCATTTTATGTTAAAAATACCATTCAATTTTCTTTGTTTTTTATGTTTGTTTCTTTTAAATTAGTTGGAAAAGAATAAAGCAATAACAATTTTTAATAACCGTATACAGTCTGAAGTAGCTATCTATGACTTTAAAATAAGAAGAGTCGGGTAGTCGACCTATTCAACTCTCGGCAGTAACATCTGTGAGTTTCAACTCTACACCTTTGAACAAGAAGCGCGCGGAGAAAGAAACTGGCATGCATACCCGACTGGAAGCTTTTGATGAACATCTGCTAGCAATATTGGGGAGTACGTTCCTGAAACGACGAGAGCAACAAAAGACGTCTGCGTGTAGCCATGAAAGGTCAAGGTGTAGAATTGGATTATGTGTGTGTGAGTGCGCATGTTCGTGTGCGTTGAGGAAGTTTTATGTGTGTGAGGAAATAATCGAATTTATTATAATAGCATATTTTGTAAAAGATATAGAATATCCTAAAGTATTCCTCTCGTCTCCAGCGTTTTTATATTTTTATTTTCGATTTCCCATATGCTTTGAGTACATCTTCCCGTATCCCTATTCAAAATGAAAAGAAATACGTTCTAGAGTAGAGGTTCTCAAACGGTGGGGAGCGAGAGGATGGCCGGAAGATTTAAAAAAAAACAATCAAGAATTTAGAGAGATTTTCAAAAAAATTCATGTTACAAAAATAAATATGAAGGCCATTTTCTTGTTTATTTTATTTATTTCCTTACCTGTGATATAATATGGGAAATATATGTATAGAAGCCCACAGAATTTTCCAGAATTTTAAAGATTTTATTCAGTAATATAATTAATCTTATATAAAATAGATACAGTTCTCCACTACATATTGTTGTGAGCAGGGATTTTCAGCTCTGACAAATATCAAATTCCAGAAAAGAGAAAGGCTTCTTTGTGTTGATGAGGAGATGAGAGTTCGTTTGTCTCAAATAAAACGTAATATAAATGAGATTCGCTGGCTTAAACCATGTCTGTCTCATGGAAGATGGTCGATGGACATAAATCCAGCAACCTGAGAGGATGAAGCTGCCGATCACATCAAGTTTCAATGTTTCCTACGGCGCTACTTCAGATTGGATGAAAAGAAGCTCTCACAACACGCAGAAGAGTAAAGAAAATGCCGAAAGATTACCCACCACAAGCGCCTCTCATTGAATTTGTAGATCTTGTGAATGAATCATGTTTTTATGTAGCTGTATTTTATAAAACTTTCTGGATGCCTCATGACCATTTTATAAAGTAGTTGTGTTCTATTTTATAAATTAAGCTCTGCTAAGAGTTATTTTTTTATTTTGGAAGGTATTTCTTATCAATAAAAATTCGGTGTGACGCCAGCAAATTTTCATTCCGAAAGTGTGGCCCAGAGAAAAATTCAGAGAACCACTGTTCTAGATGTTTATCGTGCACATAAGAAAATTAATAAACCGATTAATTGATTTTTCGTGAAGAAAACTATGTTCAGTACATCACACATTTTTGTGTTAGTGTCATGAAGCAGTAAAGAGGGTTTCAAAGAAGAAGTGGATGACAGATGGAATTTTACAACTGATGGAAGCAAGAAGGAAGAAGAAGCAAGACAACGAAGAATATGACAGACTAAATAAGGAAATAGTAAACAAATGTAAAACAGCAAAAGAAGCATGGCTAAACCAGAAGTGCAGAGATCTTGAAGTGCAGAATCGAAAAGACACACACTCTATGTACAAGCAAATAAATAAGTTAACAGGCAGAATGACACAAACAGTCACTGGCTGTCTGAAATCAAAGGAAGAAACATTGTTAATGGGTCACGAGAACATGATAGAAAGGTGGACATAATACATCAAGGAGCTGTATGATGATGAAAGACCAGATTTGAACGACCAGGACAGTTGTGAAGGACCTCCAATACTTGTGGCAGAGGTAGAGGATGCCATGCGCCACATGAAGAAAGGCAAAGCGCCTGGACCAGATAATGTAACAGTAGAGAAAATGGTAGTGTTAAGTCATGATTCTGAGGGGGAGTTAAGTGTTAGGGATTATTATGTACGGGGCTGATTTTTTATTTGGGTACTTTGTGTACGATTATTTTGGAACATAGCTCAACTGAGTCTGTGTTAGTTTTTTTTTAAAGTAAAGAAACTGTTCTAATGTTCTTAGTAGTAAGGGGAAGAGACGGATGAGCTGAGCTCACATGTCAAGCAATTAGTTCGCGCATGAGCGACTTTACTGAGTTGTACTGAGAAACTATAATCTCAGTCATTAAGTATCTGGCAGGGTTTCGAGATGGTTGTTTGTCTCGCTAGTGTGACCAGAGTATGTTATTGAAGGGAAGAGTTTTTTCAAGATTGTATTCAAATGCCATGGATTACATCGGCTCACATTATTTATGACGAATTGCTATGTATGCAATCCCGTTTCCTTTGATGGATGTTTTTTCTATGGATATTTGCTGTACTGAGAGTTGCTGTGTATGCAACTAATTTATGGATATTTGCTGTACTTACCTATGACGAATTGCTATGTATGCAATCCTTTTTCCTTTGATGGATGTTTTGTCTATGGATATTTGCTGTACCGTGAGTTGCTGTGTATACAACCAATTTCTGGATATTTGCTATGTTCTGCAGCCTATTTGTAATGGATTTTGTACGCTGTAGTAACCTGTGACAATGTACTATCTGTGATGTCTATGTTACTGTGATAAATAAACTGTGTATGAGTTGGATACGAACTCGTCTTACCCGTTGGTCTATTCCTGACCTACGTTACTGTTGTGTGGGTGGTACCAAAGACTTACATAATTTAAGAATTCACGACATTCGCTCATTGCATATTATACAACTGTCGGCCACTGCTGTAAGCCAGACATTAATAACAACAACATAAGCAGCTTGCAGCACAATCTACACTTAACAGAAGTGACAGCCCAAAAGAAACAATCACCCAGTAACAGAAGAAATTTACACAGTAACAGGTAGTTTTTGGAGAATTTGGAGTAGAAGTGAGAACAAAACTCTTAAATGACATCTACAACAGTGGTCAAATATCTGATGATCTACTAAAATCCATATTCATAGCTTTGCCAAAGAAACCTGGAGCTATGGAATGCGAAGAACATTGCACCATTAGTCTTACGAGTCATGTGACCAAAATATTATTACAAATTATCATGAGAAGAGTGAGAAATAAAATTAAACCAGAAATCAGTGACGAACAGTGTGGATTTGTAGAAGGTAAAGGCACAAACAATGCTATATATATATTACAAGAACAAGAGCCATAGAGATGAAGACATATCTGTACTTGTACTTAGATTACACTAAGGCATTTGACAAAGTGAAACATGAGGAAATTATCAAAATGTTAGAAAGCATCAACATTGATAGAAAAGACTTGAGGATGATAAAGAGCATGTACTGGCAAAAAACAGCAGCTGTAAGAATTAGCAGCCAAATAGGAACGTTTCAGCAAGTAAAAAAGGGTGTCAGGCAGGGATGTGTGCTGTCACCGGATCTGTTCAATCTTTACAGTGAAAGTATAACGCGATCTCTAGAGGACATGCCAGGAATATCATTCGGCGGACATAATATAAACAACTTGAGATACGCTGATGATACAGTCTTAACAACAAAAAGTGAAAAGGAGCTGCAGGAAATGGTTGATACAATAGTGATAGAAAGTGAAAATAAAGGCATTAGCCTTAAAAGCAAAAAGACAGAAGTAATGGTCGTCTCAAAGAAAAGGGCTTCCCCAGAATGCACTATCAAAGTAAATGGAACCGTTTTAAAACAAGTCAATAAATTCAAATATCTGGGAACATTAATAACAATGGATGGAAGATGCATCTCAGAAGTGAAAAGCATAATAGCCAGGCAAAAACAGCATTGTATAAAATGAAGAGTATTTTATTCAACAATTCTTTGTCATTAGAGATAAGAAAGAGAGTTCTTCATTGTTACACAGAACCAATCGTGACATATGGGAGTGAGTCATGGACAATTAGTAAACAAATAGGGAAAGCACTAGAGGCAACAAGATGTGGTTTTACAGAAGAATGTTAAAAATACAATGGACAGCCAAAAAGAGTAGTGAGCATGTCCTAAAAGAGGCCAATGCGCAAAGGAAACTTATTTCACAAGTTAGAAAGAGGAAATACACTTTTGTTGGGCAGGTTATGAGAAGAGGAAAGCTGGAATATATCGTAACAACAGGTAAGATTGAAGGAAAAAGAGATAGGGGAAGACAAAGAGAGCAAATACTGGACAGTTTGACATCGTGGCATAGAAAGAAGTCAACAGCAGAATTGATAAATTGTACTGGAGACAGGAAGTTGTGAAGAGACATGGTCTGCTACGCCACTGGCGCGGTACTTGAAGAAGAAGAAGACGTCATGAAGCTGTTAAATGTTTATCAGAGCACAGTCACATAAATAGTGAGACCCTTGATCACTAGCGGATCTAGGAATTGCCCAAGCGAGAAGCGATTGTTGTGATTTGGTCTGTCTTACAACACGTCATACCGTAAGCCTTACTGTGGGAAACTGTCTGATACAATATCCAATGAAAACGATCCCTTCTTGGTGTGTATAATGAAACATTTTATGCTTAACATGGAGGCCCATTTTGTGCAACTTCCAGTACGTAGTTATTTAATTTCTTAAGGACTAAAGATGTTTAAACGGAAAGGTATAGATATTTCAACAACGGGAATGTTACTTTACAGGTAGGTGCAAAGACTTCCTCGAATATTAGTTTAGTTAAAGAGAAAGATCGTGTAAAATGACATCTATATATCAGGATAGTCCCCAATTTAGTTAGTTAAAGTCTGCATAGATTTAAATGCATTTTGCTACCTAAACAATTATTATATGGAACGGTAGAGATAAATTTACAGTAGCTTTAAATGATCAAAATCGGCCCAGAATTAAGAAAGATAATGAATATTAAAAATTTTGCACATTGAACAGAAGGCAAAAATACGCCTCAGTTTTAGATTTCTAACACCGTTTTTTCCTCATGCTCTCCGATACGGGGGAGCGGTAGTATATACGTATTGCTGTCTGTGTTCGTTACAAGCTGTTCTGTTAGTGTTTCTGTTATTGTTGAATGTTCGTGGTGGGTGTTGTGGTGTAGTACCACTGACAAGGACGATGTCAGTATGGTCGGGCTTACTGTTAGTGGCCGACAGGTGTGTAAATATAATGGGCGAATGTCATGAGTTCTTTAAATTTGTATGTCTCTGATGTCACCCACACAACAGTAACGTTGGGTCAGGAAATAGACCAACTAGGTTTCAACTTATGCACAGTTTATTTACGACAGTAACGTTGACATCATGGATAATAGATCACAGCACATCACAAGGTATCATAGTAAGTAAATCCATAGATAAATTGAGTGCAACACCAGCAACTCATCATAAATCGATATAGCATACAATCCGTCAGAAAATTGGTTGCATACACAGCAACTCATCATACATGGTAATAACAGGAAAAATCCGTCAGAAAAAAAGGTTGCATAAACAGCAATACATCCTACATTGAATTAGCAGGAATCCCATAGGGAATTGGTAGCGTAAATAGCAATTCATCATAAATAGTAATCCATGGCATTTGAATAATATGTTAACACTCTTCCCTTCAAAAAACACTCTGGTCACACTAGCGAGACTATCCCGTCTCGAAGCTCTCCCAGATACATACTGACCGAGATTATAGTTTCTTAGTACAACTCAGTCAATCTTGCTCAAGCGCGAACTAACAGCTTGAGATGTGAGCTCAGCTCACCCGTATCTCTACCCCCAACTACTCAGAACATTTGAACACTTTCTTTATTTTTTTAAAACTAACACATACTCAGTTGAGCTATGTTCCAAAAATATCGTACACAAAGCACCCAGATAAAAAATCTCTCATAACTTTAAACGTGCTTACTAGCGTGTCTATAAAAAATCAGACCCGTATGTAAGAATCCCAAATATTTAACTCCCACTCAGAAACATGACTTAACAGATTACACCGACCCCCGGAGAAGAAAATGATATCGTCATTTTTATTTTTTTTGAAAATTACATCGAACAAAAATGTAAGGTCGATCAAATTCTAATATCTACAACAGAGAATCATAATATATGTTAAGTCGTGTAAATAAACCAACAATAGAGTGATGGAAGTATGTGTGGAGTATGAAGATGAAGTATGCAAGCATAGACAAAATATGAACCAATAAGTGGACAGTAAAAAGAGGAGATGAAATGAAATGAAGAAGGACCAGCAATGAAATGTGTGTAGTGAAAGAAAGCAATGATACAACATGGTAACAATTTAAATTAATCAACGGATTGAGTGTAAATAAATACAAGTATGGCAAAACAGCATGGAACAAAAAGCAATACATATATAAAACAAGAAAAGAAAGCTACAATCTAAATAGAGCATAATAGGCAAGAGAAACAAGTTAATTAACGTATTAAGTACTAATAACACTGACTAACAAAAAAAAATTTTTTTTTCTTTCTCTAACATTTCTATGTTTTTCTGGTCAATTTTAATGCGCTGTTTTTAAATCTGCAAACCGTTTTTCTCTATCAGGTCGGGATCTCTAGAAATACGCAATTGAAGTTTTTTAACAATGCATACAGTATTACAACATCATTTGTACAAGAAGTATAACAGTTATGTAGGCTTGAATTTCTTTGCAGTCGACTTTCATCGGTGAATGGCATGTGGTACATCGCGATGAAGCATCCAACAATAATCGGCAAGCATGGTCACACTCCACCGTCCTTGATAACGTGACTCCATTACGGCGATATCTTGATGGAATCGTTCTCCATGTTCATCGCTGACTTCGCCAAGGTTGTCAGGGAAAAAGTCAAGATGCGAATCGAGCAAATGGATTTTGAGGGACATGTTACAGCCCATAATTCTGTATGCATGTATGCACTGCTTAACAATATGCACATAGTCGACAGATTTGTGATTTCCCAGAAAGTTATCGACGATCGATTTGAATGCCATCCATGCGCGAAGTTCACTACCATGTAACAAGTTCTCGAATTGTTTGTCTGCAATAACTTTCCTAATCTGAGGTCCTACAAAGATACCTTCCTTTATCTTTGCATCGCTAATTTTTGCATCGCTAATTTGCGGAAACTTTTCTCGAAGATAAGTGAAAGCTTTGCTCGTTTTATCTAACGCTTTTACGAAATTCTTCATGAGCCCCAACTTTATATGTAACGGTGGTAAAATGATGCTGTCTTTGTTAACCAATGGCTCGTGTATTACATTTTTATGCCCGTGCTGCATACGATCCCTGATAGGCCACACCTTTCTTGCATAATGTTCCTGTCTGTTGCGGCTGTCCCATTCACATAGGAAGCAACAAACTTTAGTATACCCAGTTTGCATGCCCTTGAGAATTGCAATGACCTTTAGGTCTCCACAAATCCGCCATTGGTAGTCATTGTACTTTATTTTTGCCAAAGGTATAGCCATATTGTCATAAGTTTATTTCATATGAACAGAGTAGGCGACTGGAATTGATGAAAATAAATTTCCATTATGCAATAACACGGCTTTTAGACTAGTCTTGGAAGAGTCGATGAAAAGTCGCCATTCGTTGACTATGTGCTCATGACCGAGGTGCACCATTAGACCTTTTACATCTTTGCAATAGCAAATGTCATCATCCATCTCAAAGTATTGAACAAGTTCTCTGTGTCTATGACGAAATTTAGATATCGGAGTATTGGGCGCTAAAAGATTCCATTCTTTGAGTCGCGAACCGAGTAATTCTGCTTGTCCTTTGGGGAGAGCGAGATCACGTATTAGATCTGAAAGTTCTGAATGGTTAATTAAGTGAACACCATCATTCACCGGTATATAATCCGAGTCAGAATTAGTTTCTAAAGCAGGTAAACTATCACTTTCTGATGGTTCATTCACGTCCAACGGATATTGTTCTGGTGGAACTTGGATCGGACACGTGATTGGATCATGAGGCACTGGTTTCGAAACCGATTCAATATTTGGATAAACCACAGACTTTCTAGTTTTAAAAGTGAAACCATAGATATTTGTCAAGCAGAAGTAACAATCAGTAGCGTGATTTGTCGGTTCACGCCATATTACTGGCACTCCAAAAGGCATCGACTTATGCTTCGGCGATTTTCGTAACCAACCTGCCAATGTATTTGCACAAGTCGAACAAACTGCATTTGGCTTCCACGATTTATTTGCATCATCAACTTTCGAATCGAAATAAAGTTCATATGCTTTCTTTAGCAATGGTGTAAAGTTTTTCTGGTGAACACGATCGGTAAAATATCCGCACACGTAACAGAACAGATCAGCCGAATTTCTACAATTTCTAGAAGCCATATTTCACTCAGAATTATTTCAAAATACAGTAACTATTTGAAATATAACGTAACATATGTCATGCATCTTTTAGCAGTATAAAAAGTAGAATTATTTTGCATTTTATTAATTTTTAAAAAGTTATATAGTAAAAATGAAACGGAGCAAATAACGGTTTCCCAAAAATATATTTATTCACAAATATCTTAAGAACCCGACGTGATAGAGATAAACGGATTTCAAATTTGAAATCAGCGCAAGAAACTGACCTAAGAACACTTATTCTTATATAAGAAAGAAAAATGTTGTTTGTCAGTGTAATGAGCTTATTACTAAAATCAGATACTAATACCGCGTATAAACAGTTACTACTGGTGCACACCTATGTGCTAGGTAATGAAAATAAATAACAATGTCAGAAAAAAAACACATTTTCTAAATACTCATCAGCTCACTGTTGTGTATGAATAATATGCTAATAACGTGTCACATGAAAGTCAAAGAACACAATGTTCTCAATTATTTATGCAATATCAAAGCTCCAGCGGCCTTGGAAAGTCTTGTGAGCGTGTTGAGACAAAATCATCCACTGCAGAGTCAGAATTCCGAATAGCTTGATATCTATTGCAGAGTATCGACGCTCAAATTCAGTCAATGGTATGAAGACACATATAACAGCTCCGATTCCCATCGAGAAGCCGTTCCTGCGAATAATCAAATGAAAATTCCTGTTTGGTAACGGTAGGATATTATTAGAGAAAAAAGTTAACTTTAATCTACCAAATGTGGCCGTGCAAACTTCAGACCACTGTATGATGTTAGTCGAACCTTCCTCCGATAAACGAGAAAGGGTAGCAGTGTACGTAGCACAGACTGAATTGAAATTATCAATAATATAGGGCGATAAAAGTGTCCGAGAAAAAAGCAGCGTGCAATGATGCACAGAAAAGTCGTCAATATACACATGATACCAACGTCATGTTGAGTGTAATGATGACCAAGAGTGTAATGATGGCTGACAATCTGAGATTTTGCGCAAGACAAAGGAAATGTAGTTGACAAAGGCTGAAGCGAAGTCAATGCCTGTGTACTGGGCAAAGAAAAAAGCAAGAAATATACCATAAAGGTGTAAAAACAGACAGTAGTAAACTTGGACCTGCGTCGAAGTTTAAAAGGAAAGCAGAACGTGCGACAAAAAGTCGAAAACCACGAAAATCCTGAGCTAACCGGCCCAATAAGAAAGGTAAAGAAACTCATAAGGTATAGATATGTTAAAAAAAAAAAAAAAGGTAAAGGAACCCGTTACACACCCATTGAGGCATATTGGGAATATGGTGTTAGGCCCATATTATCTTGACCGTCGGCACACTAGGGGTGATGTGGTCTGCATCACGCCGGCCGCCTTAACCTTCCCAGAGTTTCTCTGGTACCCATTTGGGGCTGGGTCGATATGTAGTAAATGTAGCAAAGAAAACACTAGTCATAGCAGAAAAGAAGTTGCAACCAACGTGACTGGATGTAGATTCAGTCGTAGCTATAAAGTGAGTGTGTGTGTCAGACAAAACCAAAGGATCTTCTTCCGTAATTGTACTTAAAGAAGAATCAAAGTTAGAGTAACGACGTACTGAGGTATGTCGAACTGGGCTAAAAGAAGCACCAAAATTAGTATGATGAACAATCGTATCATCAATACTGCAAGATCGGACCACATTAGCAGAATGTATCACGTTAGCAGAATGTACCTGGTGATAAGATTTTAGCATAGTCATTAAGGTGGCGGCAGTAAGGTTATGTTGCCGTTCCCAAGCAGCAATTTGTACCGGCGTATACACCTTTATGCCATGTATCTATCCGACAGTAAGGTCGGCATTTGTTGCTCTGAGCATACATGCGTGTATATAACCAGTAAAAAAATGGTGTTGCAATGTGGACTATGGCAGTCGGAAAAGTCTCAACTGTCCCACCGAATGTCACACATTTCACCATATTACCTGTTGCGCAAGATGGATGAACTAGAGACTGTCTACTCCCAACAGTCGTGCATCCCGAATAAAAAAAGTACTGAGACGGGATTACTATTCACAAATCCCTTTTGTAGTGTAAGAGACCCTGTTCCATCATTGCAGACAAGGCAGGAAGAGTAGGTGGAGGATGACCACAACTCAAGGTAGTCACCGCTGTAGGCTGGAATAAAGTTGTGCACTCAGAGCACTGAGATGCTCGATTGAAATCGAAAGCAGAACAAGCCATAGCATTAGAGACATTATTATTACAAGGTATTGTTACCCTGATTAACAATAACCTGAGGCTCCTGTTGAGCAGAGTTAGCATGGCGATGCGATCTATCATTTTGAGATCTACCACCATATCGCGATCGATCACAACTATTATCTCTATTAGGACCATTGTTATTTCTTCTATTGGGACCATTATTCTGATTTGAATCCCAGTTAACATCGTTGCGATCACCATTTCCTCTGGGATCAAAATATCTATTAGATGAATTTTGTTGCCTTCGAGAACAATTACTGTAAGGTTAATAATCCCTAGTGTAGCTATCCCTTCCATAATTTCCAGAATTGTAGGAACCAAAATGTTGAGGTCCATTAAATTGTCTCCAGTTTCTTGGAGAAGGAGAATTACTACGTGATGGACTCCTGTGGTACTGTCTAAAATCACGATAATCTCCCTTACCAAAATTACGATCAACACTTTGTGATCTACGGCGAAAATTAGAACCATATGGTAATGACGAAGCCACGGGTAAACCTTCTCTGACTTGAGAGTGGCCAACAATTACATTTGGGTGTGCCGTTACGTATTGGCGACAATATCGTTGCATATCGTTCAAGTTTGTAGGCTTTCGCTCATGTAGAAAGGAAAGAAAAGCAGTGTTAACTGACGACATTACTTTATCACGAAGCAATAAGTCCATGAGGGCTTCATATGTGGCTCAATCTTTGAGAGCTCAACCCAACGTGAGAACGTAAGACGAATAATTGCTATAAATTCAGAAAAATCTTTTCCAGTCTCCGGCAATAGAGATTTAAAGCGGAGACGGTAGCCGTCTTCATCAAGTTGGTATTTTTTTAATAAGACAGCTCTGACAATATCGTAGTTATTCTTATCAGGTCTTTCCAACATACTTACAGCTGTCATAGCTTCACCTGAAAGTAGTTCCATAAGTCGTGTACAGTATTCCGACTTATCTATTTTGTGAGACTCACATGTGAGTTCAAACCTATTCAGATAGAATAAGACGTCATCGAAGATAGGTCTAAAAGGAGGCAATCTGATCTTATAGAAATTAGAATTGGTCCTATATGAAGTTGTCTGAGTGTCCGTAGCACTGTGTGCATTATTTTCATTCGTTACCTTCATTTTTCAAGTTCCACAGAGAACAACTTTTGCTCGTGAAGTCTACGGTTTTTGTTCTCAGTAGCTTCCCTTTGAAGTTTTTTGTCTTCAGCTTCCATTTGAAGTTTATATTTTTCCATTTGAAGTTTTTTATCTTCAGCTTCCATTTGAAGTTTATATTTTTCAGCTTCCTGTACTTTTGCATACTCAACAAGTGCAAATTGTTTCAACTCTTCGGGCTCCATACCAAGCGTCTTCCCTTGCTTGATGAAATAGTCCAGACTAGACATTATGCCTGATTTTATAAGTAGTTAACTTATGTAGGATATTTTGCAAGAAATTAACTTTATCCCTACTTAGTGGGTGGCAAGTCCTTGTTAACAGAACTTGTATACAAATATAGCATATAATTATAAATCAATCATTAAGTGCATAACATTAAGACAAGAAATACATGATGAAGGTACGGAAAATGACAAAAAACCAAGACGAAATACCCAAGACAAAATTTCGTTACAAGCTGTTCTGTTAGTGTTTCTGTTATTGTTGAATGTTCGTGGTGGGTGTTGTGGTGTAGTACCACTGACAAGGACGATGTCAGTATGGTCGGGCTTACTGTTAGTGGCCGACAGGTGTGTAAATATAATGGGCGAATGTCATGAGTTCTTTAAATTTGTATGTCTCTGATGTCACCCACACAACAGTAACGTTGGGTCAGGAAATAGACCAACTAGGTTTCAACTTATGCACAGTTTATTTACGACAGTAACGTTGACATCATGGATAATAGATCACAGCACATCACAAGGTATCATAGTAAGTAAATCTATAGATAAATTGAGTGCAACACCAGCAACTCATCATAAATCGATATAGCATACAATCCGTCAGAAAATTGGTTGCATACACAGCAACTCATCATACATGGTAATAACAGGAAAAATCCATCCGAAAAAAGGTTGCATAAACAGCAATACATCCTACATTGAATTAGCAGGAATCCCGTAAGGAATTGGTAGCGTAAATAGCAATTCGTCATAAATAGTAATCCATGGCATTTGAATAATATGTTAACACTCTTCCCTTCAAAAAACACTCTGGTCACACTAGCGAGACTATCCCGTCTCGAAGCTCTCCCAGATACATACTGACCGAGATTATAGTTTCTTAGTACAACTCAGTCAATCTTGCTCAAGCGCGAACTAACAGCTTGAGATGTGAGCTCAGCTCACCCGTATCTCTCCTCCCAACTACTCAGAACATTTGAACACTTTCTTTATTTTTTTAAAAACTAACACATACTCAGTTGAGCTATGTTCCAAAAATATCGTACACAAAGCACCCAAATAAAAAATCTCTCATAACTTTAAACGTGCTTACTAGCGTGTCTATAAAAAATCAGACCCGTACGTAAGAATCCCAAACACTTAACTCCCACTCAGAAACATGACTTAACAGATTACACCGACCCCCGGGGGAAAAAAATGATATCATCATTTTTTTTTGTTGAAAATTACATCGAACAAAAATGTAAGGTCGATCAAATTCTAATATATACAACAGAGAATCATAATATATGTTAAGTCGTGTAAATAAACCAACAATAGAGTGATGGAAGTATGTGTGGAGTATGAAGATGAAGTACGCAAGCATAGACAAAATATGAACCAATAAGTAGACAGTAAAAAGAGGAGATGAAATGAAATGAAGAATGACCAGCAATGAAATGTGTGTAGTGAAAGAAAGCAATGATACAACATGGTAACAATTTAAATTAATCAACGGATTGTGTGTAAATAAATACAAGTATGGCAAAACAGCATGGAACAAAAAGCAATACATATATAAAACAAGAAAAGAAAGCTACAATCTAAATAGAGCATAATAGGCAAGAGAAACAAGTTAATTAACTTATTAAGTACTAATAATGAGCTTATTACTGAAATCAGATACTAATACCGCGTATAAACAGTTACTACTGGTGCACACCTATGTGCTAGGTAATGAAAATAAATAACAATGTCAGAAAAAAAAACACATTTTCTAAATATTCATCAACACACTGTTGTGTATGAATAATATGCTAATAACGTGTCACATGAAAGTCAAAGAACACAATGTCCTCAATTATTTATGCAATATCAAAGCTCCAGCGGCCTTGGAAAGTCTTGTGAGCGTGTTGAGACAAAATCATCCACTGCGGAGTCAGAATTCCGAATGGCTTGATATTTATTGCAGAGTATCGACGCTAAAATTCAGTCAATGGTATGAAGACACATATAACAGCTCCGATTCCCATCGAGAAGCCGTTCCTGCGAATAATCAAATGAAAATTCCTGTTTGGTAACGGTAGGATATTATTAGAGAAAAAAGTTAACTTTAACCTACCAAATGTGGCCGTGCAAACTTCAGACCACTGTATGATGTTAGTCGAACCTTCCTCCGATAAACGAGAAAGGGTAGCAGTGTAAGTAGCACAGACTGAATTGAAATTATCAATAATATAGGGCGATAAAAGTGTCCGAGAAAAATAGCAGCGTGCAATGATGCACAGAAAAGTCGTCAATATACACCTGATACCAACGTCATGTTGAGTGTAATGATGACCAAGAGTGTAATGATGGCTGACAATCTGAGATTTTGCGCAAGACAAAGGAAATGTAGTTGACAAAGGCTGAAGCGAAGTCATAGCCTGTGTACTGGGAAAAGAAAAAAGCAAGAAATATACCATAAAGGTGTAAAAACAGACAGTAGTAAACTTGGACCTGCGTCGAAGTTTAAAAGGAAAGCAGAACGTGCGACAAAAAGTCGAAAACCACGAAAATCCTGAGCTAACCGGCCCAATAAGAAAGGTAAAGAAACTCATAAGGTATAGATATGTAAAAAAAAAAAAAAGGTAAAGGAACCCGTTACACACCCATTGAGGCATATTGGGAATATGGTGTTAGGCCCATATTATCTTGACCATCGGCACACTAGGGGTGATGTGGTCGGCATCACGCCGGCCGCCTTAACCTTCCCAGAGTTTCTCTGGTACCCATTTGGGGCTGGGTCGATATGTAGTACATGTAGCAAAGAAAACACTAGTCATAGCAGGAAAGAAGTTGCAACCAACGTGACTGGATGTAGATTCAGTCGTAGCTATAAAGTGAGTGTGTGTGTCAGACAAAACCAAAGGATCTTCTTCCGTAATTGTACTTAAAGAAGAATCAAAGTTAGAGTAACGACGTACTGAGGTATGTTGAACTGGGCTAAAAGAAGCACCAAAATTAGTATGATGAACAATCGTATCATCAATACTGCAAGATCAGACCACATTAGCAGAATGTATCACGTTAGCAGAATGTACCTGGTGATAAGATTTTGGCATAGTCATTAAGGTGGCGGCAGTAAGGTTATGTTGCCGTTCCCAAGCAGCAATTTGTACCGGCGTACACACCTTTATGCCATGTATCTATCCGACAGTAAGGTCGGCGATTGGTGCTCTGAGCATACATGCGTGTATATAACCAGTAAAAAAATGGTGTTGCAATGTGGACTATGGCAGTCGGAAAAGTCTCAACTGTCCCACCGAATGTCCCACATTTCACCATATTACCTGTTGCGCAAGATGGATGAACTAGAGACTGTCTAATCCCAACAGTCGTGCATCCCGAATAAAAAAGTACTGAGACGGGATTACTATTCACAAATCCCTTGTGTAGTGTAAGAGACCCTGTTCCATCATGTGCAGACAAGGCAGGAAGAGTAGGTGGAGGATGACCACAACTCAAGGTAGTCACCGCTGTAGGCTGGAATAAAGTTGTGCACTCAGAGCACTGAGATGCTCGATTGAAATCGAAAGCAGAACAAGCCATAGCATTAGAGACATTATTATTACAAGGTATTGTTACCCTGATTAACAATAACCTGAGGCTCCTGTTGAGCAGAGTTAGCATGGCGATGCGATATATCATTTTGAGATCTACCACCATATCGCGATCGATCACAACTATTATCTCTATTAGGACCATTGTTATTTCTTCTGTTGGGACCATTATTCTGATTTGAATCCCAGTTAACATCATTGCGATCACCATTTCCTCTGGGATCAAAATATCTATTAGATGAATTTTGTTGCCTTCGAGAACAATTACTGTAAGGTTGATAATCCCTAGTGTAGCTATCCCTTCCATAATTTCCAGAATTGTTGGAACCAAAATGTTGAGGTCCATTAAATTGTCTCCAGTTTCTCGGAAAAGGAGAATTACTACGTGATGGACTCCCGTGGTACTGTCTAAAATCACGATAATCTCCCTTACCAAAATTACGATCAACACTTTGTGATCTACGGCGAAAATTAGAACCATATGGTAATGCCGAAGCCACGGGTAAACCTTCTCTGACTTGAGAGTGGCCAACAATTACATTTGGGTGTGCCATTACGTATTGGCGACAATATTGTTGCATATCGTTCAAGTTTGTAGGCTTTCGCTCATGTAGAAAGGAAAGAAAAGCAGTGTTAACTGACGACATGACTTTATCACGAAGCAATAAGTCCATGAGGGCTTCATATGTGTGCTCAATCTTTGAGAGCTCAACCCAACGTGAGAACGTAAGACGAATAATTGCTATAAATTCAGAAAAATCTTTTCCAGTCTCCGGCAATAGAGATTTAAAGCGGAGACGGTAGCCGTCTTCATCAAGTTGGTATTTTTTTAATAGGACAGCTCTGACAATATCGTAGTTATTCTTATCAGGTCTTTCCAACATACTTACAGCTGTCATAGCTTCACCTGAAAGTAGTTCCATAAGTCGTGTACTGTATTCCGACTTATCTATTTTGTGAGACTCACATGTGAGTTCAAACATATTCAGATAGAATAAGACGTCATCGAAGATAGGTCTAAAAGGAGGCAATCTGATCTTATAGAAATTAGAATTGGTCCTATATGAAGTTGTCTGAGTGTCCGTAGCATTGTGTGCATTATTTTCATTCGTTACCTTCATTTTTCAAGTTCCACAGAGAACAACTTTTGCTCGTGAAGTCTACGGTTTTCGTTCTCAGTAGCTTCCCTTTGAAGTTTTTTGTCTTCAGCTTCCATTTGAAGTTTATATTTTTCCATTTGAAGTTTTTTATCTTCAGCTTCCATTTGAAGTTTATATTTTTCAGCTTCCTGTACTTTTGCATACTCAACAAGTGCAAATTGTTTCAACTCTTCAGGCTCCATACCAAGCGTCTTCCCTTGCTTGATGAAATAGTCCAGACTAGACATTATGCCTGATTTTATAAGTAGTTAACTTATGTAGGATATTTTGCAAGAAATTAACTTTATCCCTACTTAGTGGGTGGCAAGTCCTTGTTAACAGAACTTGTATACAAATATAGCATATAATTATAAATCAATCATTAAGTGCATAACATTAAGACAAGAAATACATGATGAAGGTACGGAAAATGACAAAAAACCAAGACGAAATACCCA
>JAMPIV010001146.1:0-47500 GCA_024509875.1 Oreohelix idahoensis
TTGAACTTTTGCCTTCAAAGTTACCTCTCTAACTGTTGCCATATCCGCCGTTTTCTCCGTCCAGTTGGGCTTGCATTTTCAGTCGAAAAGCCGGTTTGTCGTGTCGTTCCAATAAAATAAAAGTGTCATCGAGATATCAAAAAAAATATTACAATATTTGTTATTCATAGATGGTGGCGTTTGATGGGACATATGAAGATAACAAGATGATAGCATTACAAGACAGTCTTTGTTCCAGAATCCCCAAGGTTAGGAGAAGTAGTAAGGGAGAGTAAAAAAATGGAAAAGAGAACTGGATGTAGCACTGAAAAGGATAAAGGAGAGATGAATCTGAAGATGTACATATAAACATTAGAGCAGCATCATCGGTTTTTCTTCCATCATAGCAGGTGCTTCTTCAATTGTAATACTTCACAGCTCTGGTCACTGCATATTAAGCCATATAAAAACGGGCTTAATTATGCTGAAAATATAAAGACTTGTAAGCTCATTCAATGATGTTTTACCAGCCCATTCTTGAGTTATTTCAAAATTTATTTTTCACTGCCCGCACACAAATCAAGAATTGTGAAGTGTCCGTGGTTTGAGTACTCTCATTTAAGACAACTGCCACATTTTTGCAGGTAGATAACTGTTAGTGCAATTGGTCTGTAACGGCTTTTGGCAGGTCTTCTACTGTGAGAAAATAATAGAGGAAACCTTGATTTATTTTGGGTAGCCATTTTTAGTAATGGGACTTTGCTGGTGTGACGGGCATTAGCAGATACAATATATCTGTGTAAACGCTTTGGCTAAATTCCTGAAATCCTCGTTGGAGAAAGAACGTGATGGCTTGGCATTTATCTGCGATACTTTACAGCACATGTGAAGTATTTCATTTTGTGAACATTCTTTGAAAGAATATTTTCCGTGCCAGATTGGATTTTTTTTTTTTTTTTAAACAGATGGATTTTCTACTTTCTCCTCCTCAAGTTAACCATTCAATTAATCGAAAACAGCCACAATGTTTCACTTCATAGTGCCGTCAGTAGTTGAATTCTTTTAAGACGCTTATTGATTCGTTGTAAATCAGGTAAATCAATTTCCCAATAAACGTTTCCACAAAAGGTTGAAAAATCCATTCCTCATTGAACTGACGATTTTATTTACAAACAATATGCTTTCCAGGTTGGGGCTTTAAAATCTTTCGACTTAGTATGTACAATTATAATGATTTGTTTTTTAACGCACATCTTATACAAGTGAAAAGTTACGGTGTTGACAACAATGAAATAAACCAATGAATGCCTCACAATTTGCTGAATTGACTAGTCGGTTAGTCTCTTTTGATATTTCAAATTAATCTTTGCAAAGCATCATCAATGAACCTACTAAATGGTGTAGTCGCTGCATTAACGCTTCAAATGACCAATCGTGCGGGGGAATGATGTTAGCGCAGATTCGGACAGTTTGTTTTTGTAACATATTTCCGTGACATATTCCTACCGTTTTAGGCATAATGATTTTGTTTCCTTGAGCGCCTGGTTCATCACTGTTTAGATCAACAGAGGTTTGGACCCTTTTGGACGGGTTCTTATTTAAATTAGACGAAAATAAGTTTAAAGAATTTTTGTTTTCAAAATCAGCATGGACGTAATTAAAAATTAAGTCATAATTTATATTTAATTTATACTTTTAGAATACGACATCATAATTTTGATACTAATATTCTAAGATGTTTCCAGCCACAGAATCTTATAATCTATGAAACACATTTTTTTTTTAAATAATATAATATATGACTTAACAGCTGAATTCGTTAGAATTGTTGATTGTTCTGTAACAGTTTCCTTATAGAAAAACACTTAAATGCCTCGAGGGCTGCACAGAACAAGTTAGCGGACCGTTTGTGGTCTGCAGGCCGCGAATCGGGCATCTCTACAACATACAAACCAACAATATCATATACTTTTATGGGACCCCAAGATGCAGCAATAGTGAATGCAGTCAGCGACCCATAGCTGTACTGCTTGCATCAGGACCAGCGAACCAGAGCTGGTCAAGACCGCACTCCACCTCCACGTGGTGGTCCTGGAAACAGTCTGCAGCAGTGCAGTCTGGCTGAGCGAGTGCGGATCGCAATGGGAAGGCAAACCCGGTCCCTAAAAAATGCCGTGCTGAAGTCGGATGTGTCGACCGAAAGGTGCAGATATTACAGCTTAGGCGCAAACAGACACAACGCAACCACCGTCCTTTTCAGGGCGAACGAGGAAGAAGAAGAATATACTTTTATGAGCTAACCTACACTGTTCTAAAAATTACTCGTTCCGTCACGAAGCAACATCAATTATCACATTCGTCTCGTAAATGAAATCTGATGGTGCCTACTTCTTTGCCAATCAAAGCACGAAAACAGACATCTGTCTGACGCACTAAGTCTTTGCTTACATTTGTTTTTCCTTTTTTTTAAATTGAAAAAGATATTCCCTTAATCACTATTGTTTCCCTTCGTACTTTCTAGGTTTAAATTTTCATATAGTTGCATTTTAAACAATCTGGTCCTTTGATTTATTTAAGTTTGCATACGGGCATCCGCAATGTACAATGTCGTAGATTTTTGATAGGGGAATTAAGACTTGGATTGGTCCCTTCTGAATAGATTAGAATAAGTGATAGCCACAGTGAGAGATAATAATAGAAATAGATTTCCACGAGTGAGATGGTAGAAATTAATAGAGGTGTGGTGGGTTTAGATGTTACAGATGTTAGATATTAAGTGCCTACAGAGTGAGGTCAAGCTATGTAAGTCCCTGAGTATAATAGTTGAAAATGTTGATGAGTCTCAGGGTACCTAACTGCTACCACCCTATGATCTTACTCTGTGTATTATTTTTGGTTCTATTTTTTTTTTATAAGGCTAGGTGTCTAGGGTAATGCAAGTGTGATGTATGATGATACTTTAAACAAACACAACTGTAACTCAATGTAATAACTCAAGTAAGACAGTGGTGAAAGTTTTAAAGTTAATGTACAATTTAATTTCCTGAACCTTGAATTCTTTTGGCACAGGAAGGTTCAACTCAAAAGAAATGTGGATATATATATATATATATATATATATATAAATATAAATATAAATATAAATATAAATAAATATATATATATATATATATATATATATATATATATATATATATATATATATATATATATATATATATTGTGGTGAGCTTCTAAATACAATATCTAAATTAGATTATAACAGTATAGTGCATAAAGTAAAAGATAAGATAGTACTAAATATTTTCGGCGAGAATCGTAAGTTGTCGCCTACGCCTTCAGCTTATTATTTGCTAACGCATAAGCCGAACAAAACGGTACCCAAATTTTCAAATTCGTCCTTGACATAAACGCCCCACTTTTCCTAGTTCTAAGAAATATTTGCCTAACTGCATTTGGGGAAAGGAGGGGCAAGGCTAGATAACACACGCAAATTACGTCTCAAATTGGTTCTAACTCTACAACCGACTTGCACGCTTTGCCCTAGGCGGGTTTCCCCAATACGATGAAAAAGTTAGAAATGTGGACACTACGGTCATGGAAACACGTTTAGCTCTTATTGCGAATGACATAAGCTCTCGTATTTAGCTTGAAACTAACATAGAAAAAAAGATAGAATTTTGAACCAAGCCACATAGTCCCATAAAAATCGTATATTCGTGTACCTGAAGACTTGCTGACCAAGAATATGTTGTTAGTTATCTAAATAGTCCATTAAATAATCAAATATTGATAAAACAATACATAGAGAATCAGAGATACTGTCAGGTCAAGTCATATCTGCTTAGATTGGATCGCATATTTTTGGGGAGAAAAATTAGGTGAAAGCTAGGCTAAGATGGTACGATGAAGGGGATTGGGTGGAATTTGAAGTGAGGCGAAATATTATTGGCCGACCTCGTACTAAACATATATCACCCGAGTAACGTAGTAGAAAATCGAATTGTATTTTTGAACGACTTTGTTTACAAGTGAAATAAGGATAATCATTGACCAGAGTAGTTGATATTGGGGAAAAAGCATTAGTTGGGGACGCCATTTTCTAACAAAATTTTGACACGTAGCGATGAGATCAGGCTTGTGCGGTGAAAACCATATTTCTCAAAAGCCTGGACAGAACGGCAGATCGAAAGTGTGCCAGTCATCGTTCACTGTGTATTTCATTGAATAAATGTGGTAAGATTGACTTTATTAACATGTATCTAAAATAAAAATTGAATGTGAAATAATAATATATGTCTGTAAGTGAGTGGGTCTGTAGCAACCATTAGGCAAAGCCTAGAGATTGATCCACCATGTGATAGACTGTCAGAGAGGTGTAAAACTACAAGAAAATATATATGATTGTCATCAAGGAGCATAACACCTATCCTATTATATGGAAAAGATGACAGCTGGAATTGCAGTGGCGTTGTAATTATTAGGGGAGAGGAATACTGGTGTACATTGTCACATCAAAAGATAATGGTGGCATAGGTTGGTATAAAGCTATGACCCTTTTCGTTTGTTTGTAATGTACCTGTACTTAAATGTGGAATAGTATAGTATACTAGGTATAAAGAAGGATGCATAACCTTCACATTTCAGGGTCCTGGGTACTGACGTTAATGTAGTACCAAACGCCTGAGAACTGCTCGATTCAGGACTCTATCTGTATACTTCGAGCCCATGCTAGTGGCCATTGCCTATTAAAATACCAGTATTACCTCAAAGTAGAAGAATACAACTACACACTTATATTAGAATAATATTGTATGTATGGACAGAAGATCTACTGTGTCCGTGAAATGTTGTAAATGATTCTTTTGATTTCACTTTTGATTGTCAGTCCTGGTTCAAAATAAATTAGAATCAGGATAATAAATTGTAAAAAATTATATTTACACAAATTTCAACCACTGTCTTAATTAAGATAGCCTTCTAAAGTGTCGTTTGTATGTTATTGTTGTAATACTGTTGGTGGTTGTGGATAATAAACTATTTGTTTGTATGTTTGTTGGTTATTGCACATTACACTCTATATTCATAACCCTAGACACTACACGAAGTCATTTTATATAATAATATAGATTAATTTTGAATGAGATCAAAAGGGTGGTAGCGGAAAGGTACTCTGGAAAGTTTAAAATACTATTTGTTAAATTCAGGGACCTTCATAGCTGATCTCATTTAATACAATAATAATACATAACAACAATTCATAACATCAAAACCCACCATATATATATATATATATATATATATATATATATATATATATATATATATATATATATATATATATATATATATATAATATATATAATTATATATATATATATATATATATATATATATATATATATATACAACTTTTAAAAACATATTTGGGACATCTTGTCCTTTAAATTATTAACTAAAATGTTCCTATACTGGTCTTCCCTGCTGACGAAATAGTGTCTTACACAATGTCACTAATGGGAGAGACGGGTCTTCTCATCATTTCACACGAACAGTTAATTGTCCTAATGGTGGAAAATATATTTAATGAAATCCCAGGTGCCCGCAACTATAGGGCTTAACTTTGTTTCCAGTTGAAAGTAGTTGACTGGTGTAAAACTTCACACTCGTTCACAACAGGGTAGTCTGGAGGCAGCAACCACAGCTTTGGTTTTTGAAATGTAAACACCAGGCAGGTTGCCTCGTGTACTGCAGCTCCAGGTATTTGAGTCAGTTTGAAATAGGTGATTCAACCCTGCAACAATATGAATAAGCCTCCCTAAATACACCATATATTTTCTCCACAACCAACAACTCACATCATTATTAACCATTCATGGTGATCAGCAACATAGGCTAATCAATAGCTACCGTCTCTAAGTTATGTGACTGCTTCCTGCTCAGTGGGTACCTTCTCCTTCCCACATGCTTCAACGCCTCTGTCACCTAAATCTTTGGTTATTTTCTATTTCATCAGCTGGGGTACACTCTGTTCTGTTTCTTTTTTTAATAATGTGTTACTTCTGGCAGTATGACATCTTATTTATTTTTTTTTCCAATGTTTATTAGAACAATGTGGCCTGTAGAAAACTGCCAGTGGCTTTCTGGTCTTATAGTCAAAATATTTTGTTATGCATGGCAATATTCAAACACAATTTACTTTTTTTTTATTTCTGCTTCAAAAGTCTGCTTAGGCATTCATATGCTCCCTTAGGATGTCATAAGCTTCCACAATAGCAATGTCGCACAACACAAAATTTGTGGGCGCCCTATCTGGGTTAGCCTCTACACATTAATAAGAATATTAATAAATCATTTCTCTTACCGCAATCAATGAAATATGTTACACAATACACAAGATGACTAGCAGAATAATGGCACAAGTTAAACTGCCGTTGTCCAGAAGGTAAAACATTCAGGCACGCTCCCCTTCTGATCTCATCTTAGCACTGCGAATATAAATTTCTAAATGGCGTTCTAGCCTTGTATTCTTTTCCTATTATCAATCTTGCCAGCCAGTGGAACAACGCGTCCAGAATTTGACTCTTTTTTGAAAACCCCAAACATTTTGGGTGTTTATCAATGCGTTGGCCAGTTTGATTTTAATATTACTGTGTAAGGATATGTTTCGCGTTAGCGGGCAAATCTTCTGTGACATCTCCCCTTTCCTAACTAGCCTTACCCAATCAAATCAAGTCAAACGGATATACAAGCCAGTGGTACCACACTGGGAGCTCAAGAAACCAGATACATACTACCACTTGGCAGACATAATTAATAAAACCTGATATGGCAGCTATAAAAAACAAAGCCATGAAATATATTCAACAAATACGGTATCAAAGGACAGTATTACAGTGTACACAGATGGATCTAAGTGAAACGATATCAAATATTTGGGATAGGAATTTATGTTCCCATGTGGCAAATGGTGAAAGGGTATAGTATAACCGAGAATACATCTATTTTCACGACAGAGATGGTTGCAATTCTGAAAGCTCTGGAAATCTTCTCTAACAACCCTCCTCATAAATTAACAATATTAACAGACTCACTTTCAACAATTCAAGCTATAAGAAACTTAAGAATACAGTAGACGTGATAAAGCAGAAGAGATATTACTGACAAATACTTAACCTATACTTCACATGATGTTCTGTTCTAATAGCTTGGATACCTTCACATGTCGGCATAGAAGGAAATGAAAAGGCAGATAAAGAAGCTAAGAAAAGTAGAAATAATAGAAACCAAATAAATGTGGGGATGCACATAAGAAAATACACAAGGCAACATAGATATCACTAGACCATAGAACAGAAAATCAGATTGATCATATATGCATAAACAAGAAGTTTAGATCATCATTGCAGGATGTAAAGGTATATAGAGGAGCAGATGTGGCATCAGATCACCACCTTCTGATAGCCAAAGTAAACATGAAACTCAATGTTCTCTTCCGAGAGTCGGAATTGCTAAGAGGTATGGTGTCCGCCTCTAGTTCTAAAGGTACCGAGTACGGTCTTAGTACAGGGAATATAATTGATGGACATTTGTTTCAGAACTACTGGTTCCTAATGACGTCATAAACCCCCTGATCTCCATGGGTAGTAAGATCGGTTGCCAAGCCTTCTCGAATAAGGGCGAAAACATAGGAGGTCCCGTATGCAATTTGCGCACGTTAATAATCCCACGACAGTTCGAAATCGTAAAGAATAGGCCATACGGCCGCTGCCCTCGCAAAAATTACAAAATTTGGAAACCTACCAACCAAAAAATATTTATAAAATATGTGAATCCTGTATACACACATTGGGATCCTCGATGGAGTTCGTGCACTGTGCCGAGACCATCCTTGTGTGATCTAAGAGAGGAGATCGGAGCACTGATGGAGTTGTCCGTGCGTAATGAAGATGGTCCTTAAACCAAACACCAAAAATGCCCTTTGAGCACAGCCTCCAACAAATGCGCGCAAAGAATATCTGTCATACACGAGACTTTCAAGATCTCTCCGTGACGTGTTAATTTCCCTTTATGTCAATTTTTAATCCCTGTCTCCGTTTTTTTTTTTTTTTTGGGTTGGTCATCCTCTATTTCTCTTTACCCTAAGCCAGTGTTTCTCAACGGGGGCGGTACCGCCCCCTGGGGGGGGGGGCGTTTTCAAGATGTCTTGGGGCGTTCTGATGGGTCGCAACGATTGTGGGTCGTTACTTCTATTCAGGGGGGCGTTGTGTACATTTTCACTAGAATCAATATGAAACAATTACAAAAGATATTCCCCTTCGCATAGCTTGTAACACGATATTTTTTATTTGCCCTGCGTCCCATGGAGTGTTTCAAGGATTCCAAACGCAAAATGTTAGTACCTGGGATGTTACCATTGTCAGGAGACAGTAGAGTTTTTGGATTCAGTCAAAGAAAAATTTAGCATCGATAGAGACGTATTGCGAAACGATGTGGCCTATCTTTCACATATATTTGAAAAGTTAAATGAGGTTCTTCTTAAGCTACAAGGAAATGAGATCAGTCTGATTAAAGTGAAAGGAATTAACATGGGGTTCATCAACAAATTGACATTATATAAAAATAATCTTAGTCGCCGAGAACTTTCTCATTTTCCATGTTTACTGCAGTTAGGTGGGGACAGGCTTAAAGATTCAGATTTAGAGGTTTATTGCAGTCATTTGGACGCTATAAAAAAGGATATGAGCATAAGATTTAAAGACTTGCAAGAACTAATAATACCGGATTGGGTGATTAATCCGTTTGAATCAGACGTGGAACAAGTTAGTCAACATTTACAAGAAGAATTAATTGAGCTACAAAATGACCGAGGCAAAAGCACGATTCAGTCACACACATTACGAAAATGCAGGCTTGCTTATCCCGTTCTTTGGTGTAAAACTAAATTGCTAATTACAGCATCCCCAACGTCGTATTTGGTGGAGAAAGGGTTCAGTGCAGTAGTGTTGCTACTACAAAAGCAACGAAACCGACTGCAGATTTGTAACAGGAGATTTGAGACTTCTTTTAACAAACTTTGAACCAAATATTACAAAACTGGCTGAGTCACACCAAGCGCAAGGATCTCATTAAGCTTCATTAGTAAGTGAATTTTTATATAATTATATCATAATTATCAACTAATAATTTTTCCAATTTTTTCATGTTTAAAGTGGTTACATAAGGAGAGGCTTAAATATTCAGATTTGAATATACAGTATAAGCAGTCATTTAGGCGTTATTAAAATGATATGATTATGATAATAATAGAGTTGTAAGAACTAATTTAAAATCATTTGCTCCACCAATTTGTAATTCAAGGATAATGAACTTGTGGTGTATATAATTCCGCACTTAAACACATATTTAATATAACTATGCTTTTATAAATGTGCTTTCTCTATTTCTTTATATTATAAGAAAAGATAACATATTAACTGCATTGCTTTTTTTAAAGTATGTTGAAATATATGTATATGTGTGTGTGTGTTTGTTTGTGTATACACGATAAAGAGCAAGGGGGTGTTAAAAGGGTGGGGGGGGGGGGGGCTTTTAAAAATATTAGTTGTCAAAAGGGGGCGTTGCTGCTATCAGGATTGAGAAACACTGCCCTAAGCATTTCAGAATGAGAACTGCCTTGTGATCGGGGTGGAGATACAGCAAAACGCTATTTTCATAAATAACTGCTGGATTTCAATATAACTGCACAGGACTGACTTACAAAAGTAATAACTATCCACACCAACGCATTTGATGGTATGTTGCTATTGGTTGCTATGGGAACGGTGGCCATATTGGATTGTACACTTATATTTAAATTCCCTAATTCTTGTACCTTGTTGTTGTTGAGTTATTTATGAACACCAACGTTGAAATAAAAGCTCATCATTGTATCTTAAAATTGTTATCAGATTAGATTTTAGATAACTTAAAACATAATTATAGAGCAGTTTAAGTGAATACGAGCACGATATATTTGTATAGTGTTACGTTTGTTTTGTTCTGTATTAAGAGATTTTAAAAAAATTAATACACAATGGACGAAAATAAAATGAAAAAATGGACGAACTTGAGTTTAAAATGGAATTTATTTCTTTTTTCGGGAATATCCATTGTGCGTATTTGTGGGGACTATTCTATGAATACTCACAGTCAGATTAGAAAAAACAAGTTTATAAATTAGTTTCAATGTACGCCATTTTTTATTTAACGGACGTTTTATTTCAGTGAGCATGGGGGTAGAGGTGGGGTGCGGAGGGGGGTTGTTCTAACCTTGCCTAGGGCACAAAATGGCCTGGCACCAGCATTACTTGCATATAAATATAACAATAAATGTAAAGCTAGTTTGTATAGCTAAATTTCTTTTAAGTATTTCTATTTGATATATATTGTCTTTTAGATGGTATTTTACCTAGACATTTTAAAGTTATTAGCAAGGTTCTATAGATGTTCTATGTTAAAAAGTATTAGTTCTTTGTTTTAAATGTTATTTTACATAAAAGTCATTTTAAAGACGTGTTAGCTAATTTTTCTAGTTCTCTTTTAAGTTATAAAAAGTCTATTTAGTAAGTCTTAAAGTATATTTCTATTTTAGGAACTAAAGTCGTTTTTGTAAGTCTAAAATAGTATGTTTTATTAGTCGCTTTAGTAATTCAAAAAATTATGTTTCTATTTTGGGAATAAAAGTCGTTTTAGTAAGTCTTAGTCTATTTCTATTTAGGATGTCTACAAGTTTATTTCTATTTTAGGAATTAAAGTCGTATTAGTAAGTCTAAAAGTTTATTTCTATTTTAGGAATTAAAGTCATTTTAGTAAGTCTACAAGTTTATTTATATTTTAGGAATACTCTAAAAGTTTATTCACAATTTATAAATTTTAGTCAGTCGAAAATTGTAGTAATTAAAGACATCTTAGTTTGTATAAAACTTACACAAAATTGACTAAAACCAAAACCTATTAGAAAGTAGATGTTTTGAATGGCCCTAAAAAGGACCTTAAGAAAAAAAAAAGATGAAAAACTGAGAATTTGACTCAGATCAGAGGTAGAGCGTTATGGCTTGACGAACGCTCTTCAGCGCCTGCGTCGAGATCTTCTGCGCCTGCGTCCACCGCTTCTCTTCCTCCCTGTACTCCTCTTCCTCCCTGTACTCCTCCTCCTCCTGCGGCTTCTCCTCCTGCGGCTTCCCCTCCTGCGGCTTCTCCTCCTACGGCTTCCCCTCCTGCGGCTTCTTCTGCGGGTTCTCCTCCCTCGGCTTCTTCTCCTGGAGCGTCGCCTCGTCCGGCGCCCGCTGCTTCGTCGTCGTCGGCGCCTTTTCCGAAGAAGCAGGACGTCTTCCTCATCCAATGTCGACTTCCGACGACGTCTCTTACTTCCAGCCTTGTCTTCATCGTCGGCGGTTGGAGTGTATCTCGCACCTCGTTAGTGAGAAGTGTGCAGTGGTTGTGTAAATTAAGAAGATCCTGAGATGTACGTATAACTTTAAAGTTCGTATCTAAAAAGAGTTTTTAAAAAAACATAAATGCAAAATGTTACAATATTATTTACAATATATCAAAATGTTACAATATTATTTACAATATATCACAATTTTGATATGATATCAGAAATCGGATTTGCCAAAAGTTTTATTATTCAATGAAAGATATCTATGCCAAATACCATGTTGATAGACCAAGAAATACGCAAGTTATTAGGAAATTAGTAACATAACTAAGGTTCTGAGAAATTAATGATTTTCTTCATAGGAAAAGAACAATATCTTCACGAACATACAATTTACAAAATCAATATACACCTACTTAGTATATGCTCTGGCAAATTAAATAGATATATTTAGATTTAGGAGAAAATAAATTATCAGAACAAGGACTAATCCACATTTTTATTTTTGTCCTATTTTGACTTTAAATGCGCTATAGCTCCTAGAGCCCCTTGATGTATAGATCTAGGGGCACTAGTTTAATTAGGAACCACTGTCCTAATTTTGGTATTCGATACCAAACTTAAAATCACCAGGATACAATTTTTAGCCGCTGCATGAGCAAGAGACATGCGCAGTTTATAAAACGCACGTACCTATAGCCAAACTGGCATATCCAGCGACACAGTCGCACAAACATCAGGCAGGTCGCAGTCAAGCTAGCAAATGGCGAACTGTAAACAAAGTCCCGTGGCAACCCGAGTTCACCGCGCAAGTACAAAGTTACGGTAACCTGAAATCACGAACCACCCTGTTACGTTAGGACAAGGTAAGGTTAAGAAAGTGTCTTAGTTAAAAAAAAAAAAAAAAACAGGAATGCACTCGATAGATCCCAGTAATACCGTTACGTTCTGTTCAGTCAGCCAAAGTGTGGGGCTGCCGCGCCGACCTGGTAAAGACTGGACTTCGTCCTGGCGACAGGCCTGCAGATTTAGCATGACTACAAACCGAACGCAGAAGAAGAAGAAGATTGGTGTGGCGCGACAATAATAGAGACCAAGAAAGTTCTGTGCCAAGAAAGTTCGCACGGCAAGGAAAATATGAGTGCATGGCTTCTTGGTTTAAAAATAGGGGGCCTCTGTGAGGGGACAGTAGACTGGAGGCCGCCATTTTGACCAGAAACGCGGCATTTCGCTTAAAGTTGGAATTTGTTATTTATTATAATTTTTTTTAACGGTCGAAGTGCCTTGGAAGCAGGACCGGATTAGGCTAAGTAGGTTGAAGCCTAGGGGCCCGTGCATAATTTATAAAAAATGCATAGATTTTTCAATACAATGTGTTTCTTGTGTTCACCTAAGAATACAAATAATACTAATATACATTAAATACAAATAATTACTAATAATAGAGGTAAGCAATGATAACAAAGTAACATAGCAGTCTATTAATAATCCTAGTATATACCATCACCATGCTAAGGGGTTTGAGCAAAAAATATTAAAATTATTGCCTATTAGGTGAAGGGGGCCCAAACACCAAAAAGCCCAGAGGCCCTTCTTGGCTTAATCCGGCCCTGCTTGGAAGTACAAAATAGATCTATACACCTGCCTTCTAGATTATACCAAAGTATCAGACAATGTGGAACATCCAAAGGTCACCAGAGATCTACAAGATATGGATACTGATGAAAAAATATTTCAGAATATTTTGTTTTTTAAAGCACGCACTTGAAACACGAAGTTACTGCAAGCGTGAGGAATAAACTTTGACAGTTTCTGACAAATAAAACCAGGAGTGAAGTAGGGATGTGTTCTTTTACCTGACCCATTTATTCTCTCTATCAAGCGAAAGAGAGGTGAGGGTTACAATATAAATAGCTTGCGCTAAGCTGATGTCGCAGTGATAAGAGCAGACATACAAAAAATCTTAGATATAGTAGATTTAGTCTTAATAGAAAAAAAGACAGAAGTAATGGTCATCTCGAAGAAAATGACTTCTCCGGAATGCACTAATAAAGTAAATGGAACAGTTTTAAAACAAGTCAATAGATGAAACAAGATGTGAGGAGATTAACCTGGCGTTGGATAGAACACCCATTGAATAAAAAACCAATTGATAGCTTAACATGGTCGTCCATGCATGGAGGCATATCTAGAGTCATCTTTATACGACCACCAGATAAGCACAATGCTACAGTATACAGATATGGAAGTGAACCTCTGTGTGAGAGGCTAATTACACCCTCATTGACTCTTGATATCATCCATACACTTACAGGGACTCCCCCTGTGGTGAAACGTGTTGACAGCCCAGCATTGCACATTAAGCTTGGAGGAGTCACTTAAGCACCAGACGTAAATTCGGCTTTACCTGATTAACTGCATGCAGGAGGATCTTATGATAGGCAGGGGTAGCTGAGAAGTGGCTCTGTGTAGGACGCGACAATTCATTCGGAGAGCCCAGAATCGCAGCATAGTATTTTAGCTCTGTATATTTAGACAGCCCACTTGGATGGCAAGTAATGCATAGTATGCCCGCGCTTCTTCCTCTTGACTTGGGACTAAATGTGATGATCCTATAAATGCAAGCCAAGCTGGAGAAACTGGAGCTCATGACTTCAGCTCAACACGTCTTGGAATTTCAGAAAAGCAACAAGAAAAGCCTAGATCTACAGTGTACATAATACCAAGGACTCTTCAAATTGGTATTGCCTGCAAACAAGCAAGAAGCTCAGCAGTCCTAGCTAAACAACAACAACAACATGGTCGTCCAAGTTCTGGAATCCCAAAGGTAAAAGACAAAGTGCAAGTCTGTGATCTTAATGACGGTTGCATCTTTGTCTGGTGTCCTGCAATGATAATAGAAAAAAGGCAAGTACAGATTAGTTTCGCACAGACAAAACTTGATGTATTCAAGGTGCATTTAAAGAAACTGATGAACTGAGTCGTAGCATTAAAAAAAAGAGAATATCAATTTAGATTATTTACAGGCATCCAATTCACCCATAACTGTAGAGCATGTGTTGAGAATAGACTCTACAGTAAAGAACTACAGTAAAACAGTATATAACAAGAACACACATTAATATAAAAGAATTAATGAGGGTATGTTGGGAAACTAGGGGGCCGGTAAGGTTATGGTCAAGCATATTGATGAAGACAGGTGAATTGAGTGTTGTCCCAAACATCCTGGGCTTTCCCATCCTCCTCCCCTTTATTAATAACATGGCAGGTATGACAGACTATTATTTTGGGCAAGGGAAAACACACACAACTTGACATTTTTAATTTACACTATTTAAACTAATTAGAAAGGTGATATTGATGCCAAGATCACGTATTGGAAATCAAAATTATTATATTGAATTACTGATGCTATAAATCCTAATTATAACCAATCACAGGTTGAACGGGATATAATTCTTCATAAATTAAACAAAAATAACGTAAAAACGCAAGAACAGATCAGATTTCAGATAGACAAAATCTGATGTACTTGTATAAATGATGGGTCGGATAGTATTGATAACAGATAAACGCAAGTACAAATTAGATTTCAGATGAAAATTTGATGAATTCATATATGAGTTTGACGGAGTTGATGAAATGAATGATACAGAAAAAAGCAGGTACTTATTAGATTCCGTAAAGACAACATTGATGTATTCATGATGGGTATGGCGGAGTTAATGAACTGAATATTATCATTAAAATTAAAAAAACCGAAGTACGAATCACATTTAGGACAGACAAAATTTTATGTATTTATGATGGGTCTCACGGAGTTGATGACCTCAATGATAACTGACAAAAAGGATGGAAGTACAGTTTAGATTTATGACATAACAATTTCATGTATTCATGAAGCGGCATCTTGTGCGAGTGGATGATATGGCAAAAGGTGCTATTACTTACTAATACAGAACACATACAACAAGATAAAATAATAAAATAAAACATAAAATACTTAAAACATAAATAGGCAAAGTCTGTTCTTAACATTTCAAAGAATCTACATGTGACGGAACAAGGGCTACAACTGAATTATTGTATCAGACTCACAATCCATGCTTCGAAAGGTCCAAAATGGATGGCTCCGACATGAATGGACAACCTCCATAGAAGCATCGAATCTTCAAGAACTGATATGGATCTACTGTCCTGGCCATGCAGGGGCCGTAGCAATGAAAGAGCTGACAGACTAGCTTCAAGAGCAACCATAATAGGTGCATTGGACGTGGATAAGAGAGAAATACTGGAGGCAATTCATGATCGCCTATTAGAGAATGACACTGCAATTGATGAATCATCAAGGCTAAGACTGCTGGAATTTGGCATCAAACATAAGACCAGCAGGGATGGACGTATGAGAGTACGCATCCGGCGTGTATACAACCAGTGCGCAACAGGAACAATTAGCATTCATACCCTTCGACATTTACTGAGGGAGACTGAGCACCTATGGGTTTGCCCAGAGTGCAATGACGTCGATTCTGATTAACATTAACATTACAATTGAATCAAACTTACTACTGATTAAGGTCGATTCGACAAACTTCAAAACACCTTTTTTAATGTCATGTAATTAATCCAAAATATACAAGAATAATTATTTGAATAATCTCTACCGGTTAGCACAGGTGAGCAATATCAACAGCACATGTATACCTGCAGCTTTGTCAAGACATGTACTAACCCCGCTGCAAATAAAGACTTAAGCGCATGTTGGCCTAACCAAATAAAAAGATTATTCCAAGTTGGGCTAAGCATCCAACCATGTCAAATGAGTAATGCTACCTAAAGCCCACGCTTTTATACTATACAAATATCCTGGACCTATCAACGAAAACAGTCGGAGAAGGTGTATCAATTGGTAAAAACTGGAAGGAAGCAGGTCACGACCACCTATTGTGAGAATGCCGAAGACTAAGCTGCTTCAAGTTGCCAGAATGGATAAAATCAGGAATGAATTTGGAAGGTGCAAGGAAAATGTTGGTTCAATTCCTAGCGCCGGCGAAAATCAACAGAAGGCTGACATTTGGGAGTTGTCACCAATGTGGACCTGGCCCCTTGAGATTGTAATAGAAATAAAAGGGCTGATACACTTGTCTAATGGGAGGAGATACTTCAGATGACCAGATTGCCTCCTGTTGTAACGCTCTGTTCTGTATAGAGTTTCCTATTATTACTAATTTTTAAAAAATGACGTGACAAAATAAGAAATACACCGCAGAAGGCAAAGTCAAAATCATTCAAATAGTGAAGCCACTGTTGAGGACTTAGTATAAGCTTAGAGTCGGGCCTCCGTAATATTGTGGCCGTGGGCTGATTAACCAAGGGATTTTCTCTTCCCCCCATAACATTCTTGAATGAAATGGGAATCAAGCAAAACAGCTGGATCTTGATGTGGATGTGAACCGTGGTGAATAAATGCTCTATTCAAGATTGTAAAAAATGATTATGCACTTATAAGGCCAAGCTAGCTATTCGTTTCGTTATGTGTAGAGCAGTGATTTTCAACCTTTTTTTTTTAACTCACGGCACACTAAAACAAGGTGAAAAAAATAGACAAGACATACGATCATTATATATATATATATATATATATATATATATATATATATATATATATATATATATATATATATATATATATATATATATATATATATATATATATATATATATATATATATATATATATATATTATATATATATATATATATATATATATATATATATATATATATATATATATATATATATATATATATATATATATATATATATATATATATATATATATATATATATATATGATCTTCCTTATCAGTCATTTCTGACCAAAGGAGCGTACCTCCCGAAATAACTTTCGGTGGCACGAGGTTGGGCAATGTTAGATCAAGCTGTTGCCCATGCAGCATGACCCGGTCTGGACGTCAGAGGAACGGACTAGCCGATACAGTCTGACACCAGTAGCAACAGCCTAGTCACTAGTAGGATACGGAACTTGCCCTCAATTAGCTCTAAAATTGCCACAGTTATCCAAGTAGGATCGTGTCATCTAAGGAACCTCGACTGATTTAATGAGCCATTCGCGGTTTCACCGTGAGACAGTGTGAACTTAGACATGCATGGCTTAATCTTTGAGACAAGCATATGACTACTGGCAGGATCAACCAGATAGATAACTGACTGAACAGAGCATTTCGTCGCTCGCGTCGCGCGGGGAGGGAGACAGCGCTCTGTGCAGAGCGGATCCCGGCGGCCCCGGCGATTTTATTCTTGCCAGAACCACTGGCCGCCCGCCTGCCGACTAGTCAGTCGGACAGGACTGGCCGAATGCGACACCAGATTACTGACTGCCGGCCCACGACTCGTTGCGAGAGCGGGGCCGTTTTTCGAGACTGTTGTCGAGCCACGATACGGAGATGCGACTGCTTGCTAACATCACGACCGAAAGCTGCGATTTACGGACACAGGAGCTAAACTACTGCCTCGCTAACCGATGAACTGGGAGGGCCCGGTCGTACCGGGATCACCACGCGCAGTCTCTCGAGACAGCGACCGCCAGCACTCTTGACGAGGGCAACCAAACGAACGCTTGCCCCCCACATATATATATATACAGTCATGCGCCGCTTAACGTCCACGATATGTTCTGTGAAATAGGACGTTATGCTATTTGGACGTTGTGCGAACACCATACTTTATACTTAGCAAAGTTATATGGGATATTGTAGTGTGCCTGTATTGACTAAATAGCCAAGATACTGTGCACATACAGTATTGTATTTCAGCTAATGTACTGTCTTTAAAAGCCTGGCATTGACTTGGCCTCCTTATGGATGAAGGTCCTTTCAGGCATTCGTTTCCAGAATAAGGAGGTTTCGTCCAAAATTTAAAAATTTGCTGGGGCAAATAACCTCCCTCTACAATTAGTTTATCTAGGGTTTCGACAAAATCTTCTGCTGCCTTAGCATCAGCACTCGCAAACTCACCACTCACTTTCACATTATGCAGCGAAAAACGTTGTTTGAAGCGCTTGAACCACCCAGAACTAGCACTAAACTCGATATTGTAGTCTGGTCCTGCTTTTTCTTTAAGCATTTCGAACAAGCTTCGTGCCTTAGCAGTGTTCGCCAACGTACTGAGAGGGATTCGCTTCTGTGTTTGGTCCTCAATCCAGGTCATTAGCAATTTTTCCATATCTGATATAGGTCCCTCTCGCATTTTCGTAAGCTTTGTAGCTTTCAGTGGAGCCGACCCTTTAACAGCTTGGAGAATTTTTTCTTTGTTCTTAAGGATCGTCGTGACTGTCGAGTGCGACATGCCCAAAATCACGAGCTATAGCATTCACTGGTTGTCCACCTTCATGATGTTTAATTACCTTTTGTTTCACTTCTAAATCGATACTTTTCCCTTGTCTCTTGCTGCTGCTATCACTAGAAGTGGTTTTGCTGCATTTGGGAGCCATGATGCACTTCACGAAAATGTATTTTCGAAAGTTCACATTAAAATAACGATAGTAAGTACAGTACAGTACATACATAGGCCAGTAACACATGCGTTTATTATGACTATCAAGACATATGTACTATATTATAGGTTATATATGTACTGTACCATTATACATCTGTGTCGTAGATTTTTGAAAGGGGAATTAAGACTTGGGTTGGTCCCTTCTGAATAGATTAGAACAAGTGATAGCCACAGTGAGAGATAATAACAGAAATAGATTTTCACGAGTGAGATGGTAGAAATTAATGGAGTCTGTATAATATTTTACCTCAAACACAGAAGTACTAAGAACTTAAACCACTTCGACCAAACTAAAGGCCATCTCTATTAACAGAGATTATTTAGAAATCGAACGAAGGCTAGTTTTGTCTTTACTGCGAAGTTACTGAGTGAAATGAAATAAAGTTTCAAACTAGGGTTAATATCTTAAAATTAGACAAAGGGCCCCAACTTATTTCGCCAAGCGAAATTATCTCCCCTACTCCCAACACTTACGTCAGCTAAACGCGTGTCGAAATCGCCATCAGTGACCGAGAGTACGAGTGAGTTGTAAATCTCAGACAGCCTGTCTCCAGTGCGGATCGATTTTTCACGCTACGCCGGGTTTTTCTAACGAAAAACCTCATGCGTTTCTGCAAACTGTAGACAGCTGTCTCGTTCCTGCACTGTGAGGATGCCGGGTTTGACACCTTACGCTAGTGCCAGGTGAAAAATGGTAGACCAAAAGTCTGCTCTTTAGTCTGGGTATGAAACATAATCACACCTTTCGTCTACTGACATCTATGTAATAGAATCACTATTGCGATTCTCCGTTTTGAGAAAAGAAACAGGCAACGTTAAAGAATAGTATGAAAAAAAATATATTTCGCAAACGAATGGATGCAAAATATACAGGAAAAAGAAATAAAGAGAGATAACAAAATTAAAGAATTCGGGTGAAAGAATAGGAAGACGCTATAGGCAATTTAATGATCAAAACCTACGTGACACACCCCAATAGAACACGCGAATTCCGCGTTTGTGTTGGACACAATTAATAGTGAGGACTGTGCGGGGGGTCACCCTCTGTTCCACGCGAACGAGAGGGTAGTGCCTTAATGCGGGCACGCGGCACCATGCCTATCGGCAGTCCATGAGACTGGTAAGGTGATCCTCCACGAAGGCAAGGTGGAGAATAGACCAGTCCGGGTGTTGCGGGACACTGGTTGCACCACAATTGGGGTGTGTCGATCGTGCATCGACGACTCCTGCCTTACAGGCAAAACGGTAAAGTGCACCACGTTCGGGGGCAAAGTGGAGTCTTACCCCCAGGCGAGTATTAATGTGGACACTCCGTTCCTCTCGGGTAGAGTGAACGCGTTCGTCCTTGAGGATCCAATTGCCGATTTAATTGTCGGCAATGTACAGGGAGTGCACAAGGCCATGGGTGACACGAGTAGGAGCAGTAGGAACTTATACGAGGATCCGAAAGCTAGTGATCGCACAGTTTGGGTGCATAACGTTCCCCTGAGTGCTAGTTGGCGCACACTCAGAAGGGTGTTTGATGAGGTCGCACCGGTTAGATTTGTAGAGGTACTGTCGTTGCGCGATAACACCAAAATGGCATGGGTGACTTTTGTGAATAGTTGGGATGCGCATAAGGCAGTTAGGCAGAAGCATATGTCCTTGCTTCTGAACCATCTGCTAATAGTTCAGCAATAGCTAGGGTTAGATTTCGGGTTCGCGTTCAGTTAGACGTTTCGGTTGATGCGAACCGAATCTGAGTTGCTCTGACCCACACCCCCAGTTCGATGTTGATATGAATATGTGTATTTTGTAGACTTGTATAGGTTATGTAATGCTTTACAATACATAGTTATGCTGTATTATGCTATGTCAGACTTTGTATTAATGTGGCATGATGCCATACAGGCACACTGTAAGCAGGCACGCTGTGGGCAGGTACACTGTAGGCAGGTACACTGTAGGCAGGTGTGCTGTGGGCAGGCATGCTGTGGGCAGGCACGCTGTGGGCAGACATACTGTAGGCAGGTGCACTGTAGGCAGGCCTGGTGTGCATTTATCAGAGACCTATGGAATATGATGGTCTTGTAATATTTAAGGGTCATTTTGATACTTTACTATGCCTTGTTATATGATTTAGGTGTCACTGTGCCATAAAGGCAATATGGATACAGTTATATTGAATGTATGTATAAATCATGGTATTATATATGTATATTTATAGTATGTAGACAGGTTGTTTATACTATGAGATTATGCCTTATTATTGGTACCTTGATATGAATAATTAATTTGTAACATATATTGTATTTCATAGACCAGGTCTGGACAGTCGTTGTTATTTTTCACGACTGCCAGTACCTGGGATGATTAGTACATTCTCAAATTGTATTTGGTGCATGGTGTGAGATGACATGAACGACAATGATATTGGACAACTTTGGCATTCTCTAAGTAGATGAGGAGGTGCCGTCTTAGCATTCTGTTCGTCCATACTCCGAAGGGGGTTGGGCGTGACTCCTCCGGTGGAAGAAACCTTCGTTTTCTTTCTTAAAGGGTGGGGGGGGGGGGGGGATATCACAGTATAAATATTATAAAATATTAAGCTGGTCACGCTGTAGAGTGTCGACCCTAATACTAATTTAAAACCCGTTTGGTCAGTTGGGCCAGAACGGAAGAGGATATGAAACTTTTGGAGGGAAGGCATTCTAGGAGATGTCTACCGTCCCGTGTGGACATTGTCCCTTTATCAGCTGTGGTGCTGGGATTATGTGAATGCCATTTTGGTTTATATTTCTTGCCGATTTTCAGGTGGTCAGGATTATTTGGTATACTGCTAGAACGTTGGTGTAAATTCTAGTGGTTTTTTTCCTGGATATTATTTATGTTAAGTATCTTGCATTCATGTAGTGCTTGCTTCAGTACAGGGCTTAGCTAGTGAGCGAAAGTCATTGTGTAGTCACTGGATAGATTAGATCGGTGATTATGTTACTGCTATATTGAGCTGTTAATTATGGTAAGTAGTTTGGCAGTTCCATTGCATCGTTATCCTATGTGTATTATTAGCCGTGTGTGGCTTCTGTGTGTGCGCAATATTTATTAAAGGGACCAAACCTGTTTCAGGTGTTATTGCATTATTTAATGTCAGCTATTGTGTGCTGTGGTCATACCTTTAGATAATGAGCCAGAGGATATAGATTGCCATGTGTTAAATCCATAGCATCAATAGTTTGTTGTTCTGACATTGATACTGATTTATTTGTGTAACGATTATATACTGTACTTTCATTCATTCATTCATAACCCTCCACTCCCAAAGGAGCATAGGCCTTCAACAAACACATGCCAAGTCCTCTTGTCACGTGCCATCATCTCAGGTTCTTTCCACGTTCTCCTCATCATTTTCACCTGTTTCCAGCTCTCTTCTCCATGTGCTTCTTGGTCTACCTCTGCTTCTCTTGCCCTGCGAGTTCCAGAACAAGGACTGCCTTGTAATGCTATCAACAGGTTTCCTCAGTGTGTGTCCTATCCATCGCCATCGTCTTTTTCTCATCTCTTGTTCCACTGGCACTTGTCTAGTTCTTGTCATCAGTTCCACGTTGGTAACCTTGTTATACCATTTTAATCCCTCTATTCTACGCAAGCACCCATTTATGAAAGTCTGTAGCTTTTTGGTAGTTGTCTTTGTTGCTCTCCATGTCTCAGAGCCATACAATAGGACTGACTTCACATTTGAGTTGAAGATTCTTATTTTCGTGTTGGAACCGATTTCTCTTGATCTCCATATATTTCCCAATGCAATGAAAGCTCCTCTTGCTTTTTGCATTCTTATTTTGATATCACTGTCTGTCCCTCCAACTTTGTCTATATTGCTGCCAAGATATGTGTACGATTCCACATCTTGTATTGGTGCTTCTTCAAGTTCAACCCTGTTATCATTACCTGCATTTATTCTCATTATCTTTGTCTTTTCCCTGTGTATTTTCAGACCCAATTGCTGTGACCTCTCATCGAGTGTTTTCAACTTGTCCTGCATCTAATTACGGTTATGGGACAGAAGAGCTAAGTCATCAGCAAAATCCAGATCATCCAACTGCTTAGTCAGAGTCCACTAGATTCCATTTCTGTTGTGTGTTGTCGATGTTCTCGTAACCCAGTCTGTTGCTAGTAAGAAAAGAAATGGAGACAAGAGGCATCCCTGTTGCACTCCTGTTCTTATCCCAAAACGGTTCTGTAAGCTGTCCTTCATGAAGAACTCTGCATGTCATGTCTTCATATGTTTTCTTTATTAAATTAATGATCTTCAGGGGAACTCCATAATACCTCATTAATTTCCAAAGTGATTCTCTGTCTACACTGTCAAATGCCTTTTCGTAGTCCACAAATCCAATGTATAGTGGTGAATTCCATTCCAGACTTTGTTCAACTATTATTCTCAAAGTGGCTATCTGGTCTGTACAGGATCTGTTTTGTCGAAAACCTGCTTGTTCATCTCTCAGTTTCTTGTCTATGGACTCTTTTAATCTTTCAAGGATAATCCTGTTTAATACTTTTCCTGGCACTGAAAGTAACATTATTACTCTATAATTTGTTTACTCTTGTAAATTTCTCTTCTTAGGCAACTTAACCAGATATTCTTCCTTCCATTCTGCTGGTATCTCTTCCTTTTCTCAGACTTTACCAAGTAATTTATATAACATCTCTGTAGCCGTGTCGATATCTGCTTTGATGGCCTCTGCTGGAATGCCATCAGGTCGGACGCTTTTCCATCTCTTAGAAGCTTTAAGGCTTTCTTTATTTTTTCCTTCGTTGGTCTTTCACCGTTAATTTGTAGCTCTTCTTCTGCTGGCTGGATGTCCAGGTGGTTTGGTGGAGCTGGTCTATTGAGAAGGTCCTCAAAATATTCTGTCCACCTCTTCATTTACTCTTGTATATTGCTGAGCAGTTTTCCATTCTTGTCTTTTATGAAGCAACTTGTTTGCTTGTATTTCCCCGTTAGCTTCTTTGTGCTGTTATACAGTTCTCTCATATTCCCTTTGGCTGCAGCATCTTCTGCCTCTCTTGCAAACTCCTCAATATACTTCCTCTTGTCTCTTTTGATACTTCTTTTTACTTCTTTGTTTGCTTCTGTGTACACTTCTTGAGCCTTGGCTTTGGAACTTCTGGTTTTGCTTGTGTTTAAATCTGCTTTCTTGTGTTTCCTGTCTTTTATCTTATTGATGGTTTCTGTTGTTATCCATGCTTTTTGTTGTCGTTCCCTTTTCCCCAGTATTTCTTCACATGTCTCATTCCATACCGTTTTGATTTGCTGCCAGTAGTCTTCTGTATTCTCTGCATCTTCCAGCTGTTGGAGCACTTGGAATTTGTTTGATATTGTGACCGCAAATTTGTCTCTTGTTTCTTGATTTCTTAGATGTCCTACATTAAATTGTTGTCTATAATTTTGCATTGTTGCATATCTCTTGAGTTTCATTTTTACTTTGGCTATCAGAAGGTGGTGATCTGATGCCACATCTGCTCCTCTATATACCTTTACATCCTGCAATGATGATCTAAACTTCTTGTTTATGCATATATGATCAATCTGATTTTCTGTTCTATGGTCTGGTGATATCCATGTTGCCTTGTGTATTCTCTTATGTGGAAACATGCTTCCTCCTATAGCCAGTTGATTTGAAGCACAGAAGTTTGAGAATATTTCCCCATTTTCATTCATTATTCCTAGCCCATGTTTTCCCATGACTTCTTCATAGCCGGTGTTGACTGTACCTATCTTTGCATTCATGTCACCCATCAAAGTTGTGATGTCTCTTCTTTTTACTTTTTCCGGTTTTTGTGTCTTTGTTCACCCATTCTGAAATTCAATGACCACACCGGCTTCCATACATTTGCCTGCGTGGGGTTAGTCTATTTTGCAATTCGCAGGTAGTGGTGGCGAGTTAGTCTATTATGCATTTCGCAGGTAGGGGTGGCAGCATGGCACATGAATGTATTCAGCATAGAAAGAAATGTAAAGAGCGGTACAGGTGGACTTTGCATGCGTATTTGAAGGTCTATGCTTCTTTGCGATCTGTAGGGCAGTGATGATAAAGATATACGACCTCTTGTCATGTCTCTTTTTGAATACTTTCAACGATTTAACGTGTAGTTCTCGAAATTGTCTTGTTAAGATGATTGTCAATTAAATTTTTTTTGGGAGGGGGAGGGGGGGGAGGGGGGGGAGACAACAAGACTATTCATCATCATCAGACATATCAATATCTTAGATCGGCTGCAATGGAACAACTTATAGTCCGCGGCAAATTTTCAGGTGGTTCGCAGCTGCGTTATCGATTTGGTATTAAGTGCTTTGATTTTGCTCTGATCCTCACTACGTTATTAGTGCTATAAAAACAAAAGACAGAAACGGTTTGCAAGCAGGGCCGGATTAAGCTAGTATGGGGCCTGTAGCATATGTAAAGAAAGGGGCCCTATATAAAAAAAACAATAAAACAACACAAATAAATTTGAACACATACATTTTTAATTTGCATAGTAATTATCATTATCAAAAGTAACAACACAGTCAACATTATTGTTTAAATATTAATGTTTCTACATTTAGCATGAGCAAATTTGTTGATGATATAGGATGTATCAATTTCACGCAGAAGTTTATGTTCAATGCTCATTAGTGTGAGATTGTTCAATCTCTTTTGACCCATGGTGCTCCTTAGTTCATTTTTAATAAGTTTCAGTTTTGAAAATGATCGTTCTCCACTGCAGTTGGTTACCATTCGTGGCAAATAGGTGCGCAAGGCGATTTCTACATTTGGAAAACAAGACTCCAAAGAATTGTCAATTATCCAACGGTAAAACTGTAACTCTACAAGGTCTAGTTAGTTGCTTATCCTTTACAGGACGTGGCAATCAACCCCAGCTTTTATTGGCTGTTTGTGATTTTTCTAGGCAATTTTTTCATTCAGTAGTTTGCCATTGCTTTCTGAACGGTACGGCGCTTATACCATTGTTAAAAATCCACACAAAGCGATCTGCTACCACACCGCCTGCAGCAGGTTTCGAACCTGGTATATCTGGATTATGAAACTGCGTTCATATCCATTAGGCCACAGACATAGTGCCAATATGAGAAGCAAGATCAGTTTTCAACAGTTCTGTAAACTGCACAAGTTCTTCACAAAAACTTTCTTCCGGATATGATTTAATAAGATTTGATGATCTCGTTACCACCTCTTCGGGCGTAAACGACTGTAACTGACGAAGAAATCCAAATACATCATTCAACTTTCGATAAGCTTTCTGGCGTTTTGACAAGGTAGAGAGCAAGCTATCAATAAGGACAAGAACTGTTCGGCTTTTAATCTGCTGAGAAGGCGTTTGAGATTCATGAAGTGTGCTGGAACCACTGAAATCATCATACTCTCGATTTCGTTTGTGTTTACTTCGAGTTTGTTCTTGATAATGTTCACACTCAGTCACATCTTTGGCCTTTTGCTCTATGTCTGCAAAAGTAGACCGCATAGCTTGAATATACCCCCGCAGGGATTCATAGAGTGCACAAGCTGTATTCAAATCTTGGTCAGAAGATTGCAAAGAAGCACTGGTCATTTGAAAACGCTGTAATACTTGATCCCACAGTATGATCATTATTCCTGTTTCTAACTTCATCATGGTTAAAAGTAGACCACGAGCCTGTTGACGACACTCTGCCTTCTGATCATTGTTATCTGAAATATCATCCAAGACTTGTTTTATTGCAGAAAAGCTGTGTAAAAGTGCTTTTGTTGCATCTGCCCGAGCGGACCACCTGCTATCTGACAGTCTTTTCCCAAAGGGCAAATGAGACTTATTATGAGTACCACCTGCACATAATGCAGTAGAAAGGAGACCCCACCGGTAGGTAGAAGCAGAAAAGAAGGTGTACAGGCTTTCAACAAATCCAAAGAAAATGACTGCTTCCGTCCGCAAACAGTTAAGATAAAAATAATAAAGAGTCACACTAAGTCACCTTCTTATGCTCTTTCTCTCACAATTTCGTGACACCAAATGAAAAGGCGCTAAAGATGGCATAAATCACTAGATCATTGGTTTAACGCTCGTATTAGAAGATGACCAAAAAATTATGTACATATTTAATGGCGTGGGGCCCCAAAAAGGCGCGGGGCTCGTAGCATATGCTACTTTTGCTACTACGTTAATCCGGCTCTGATTGTGTCAATATTTCACAAGGGATTTCTTGCCCGGGTGCAGTTTCGTGTGTTTTGTGGGCCCTAAAAAGGACCGTGGTGCAGTTTTGTGGGTTTTCTGGGCCCTAAAAAGAACCGTGAGGGGAACAGATCACCAAGGATCGCTGAAGCTATGCACATATCAGGACATACACATGTTCGTTCGTAGCAGCACAATTTAAAGAGGAGGCCAAAATTATGTAATGTCATGCAGGATACTGTCGAACGGGTCTGACTGACGAACTTTATTCTGATGTCGCCACAAAAAGTCGCACATGTAGTCAAGTCTCTAACACTTTACTCCCCTGCATGATAAAGCTGGTCTTACTGTAGTGAAGTCTCTAACACTTCACTCCCCTGCATCATAAAGCTGTTCTTACTGTAGTGAAGTCTCTAACACTTCACTCCCCTGTATCATAAAGCTGGTCTTACTGTGGTGGTCTCTGACACTTCACTCCCCTGTATCATACAGCTGGTCTTACTGTAGTGAAGTCTGTAACACTTCACTCCCCTGACAACTCCAATAAATTCATCTTCCACGGTCTTGACACAGCGATTGAATGGCACGATTAGATTTGCCACGCGAAGATTTGCCGGGCGAAGACACAGTGTGAGATTTGTTGCGCGAATTTAAGAAAAAAAATTTAAGAAAAAGTACGGTGCTCCGTTTGGCTTCTAAATTTCAACAATTTTAATCTGTGGGTGAATAAAGACACAAGTACCCCTTTTCCATAATTTACTGTAGTCTAGTATAAAATGCTTCTTTCACAGACTCTTCTTTGTCATTAGTTGGTGCATAACATTGGATGACATTTACATTTATTTTCTTTTTAGCTGTTTTAAAAGAAGCTGTTATTATTCTGGATCCAACGGTTTCCCATTCAATAAGTGCTTTCTGTGCTTCTTTAGATAACATAAGAGCTACCCCTTCACTGTGGTGTGAACTTTCGTCTTCATGTCCTGAGGACAGCACCAATTCACATGTGATGAGTTTCTTCCTGTCTACCCTCTTTCACTTTGTTTCACACAGTCCCAGAACCTCGATTTTATATTCCCTCATCTCTGCTGCTACTTGTGCCACTTTCCCTTGTTCGTTTAGCCTAATGTCCGAACATATATATATATATATATATATATATATATATATATATATATATATATATATATATATATATATATATATATATATATATATATATATATATACTGTAATTTGATGCTGAACTATTTGTGACTTGTAACGATTACATACTGTACTTTGATACTGATTTATTTGTGACTTGTAACGATTATATTCTGTACATTGATATTGATTTATTTGTGACGTAACGATTATATACTGTACTTTGATGCTGAACTATACTACTCGTCAAAAGTCAAGGGCCACCCTATTATTTTCAATACACTTTTATATAAGCGCATAGAATGATTAAATGAAGGAAGTTTTTAGTAAAAATGGGTGCAATATCTTCCTCTGACAGTCCTCTATGCACGTTAAGCATAAAAACAACTCACCGACAACCATGGTGATCACGTGCAATTTGGTTTGCTGACCATAAATTCACATTTTTAATCTGTTTTTTCAAACTTCCGTACAACCAAACAGGTGAAGTAATCGTGCTGATTGACATTCCACGTGCAATGGCGACTTTTCGTGAACAGAGTTCACTCTTAATTTGTTTTAAAATCAGCAGACTTAGGGTAGTTTCATCACTTGCAAAAACCATGCCACCGAGAAGAAGTCTTAACACCTTACAAAGAATGAGGGCTATAGCGTGGGTTGAAAGTGGTTTATCTGTCCGTGAGGTTGCTAGACGGCTTGCAGTGTCACACTCTACTATCCAAAGAATTTTGGAGATATTTCAGGCCACAGGAAGTGTGGAGGATCGCCACCGGCCAGTTCGCCCTAGATGCACCAATAGACGTGATGACCCGTACCTCTTGTTGTCAGCCCTGCGCCATCGAACAGTGACTTGTTCCACTCTAAGATGTCAGCTGAGACAAACTGTAAACGTTAATGTCAGTCAAAGCACCATTCGCAGACGTTTACATGAATTTGGACTGGCTGCTCGACCTCCTGCAGTCAGAATCCCTCTTACTCCTGCTCATCGCAGAGCCCGTGTTGCTTGGTGTCGCGAGCACATCCGATGGACAAGGCAACAATGGAGTCAAGTTCTCTTCACTGATGAATCTCGCTTCACTGTGTCATTCAATGATGGCAGGATTCGAGTTTAGAGACGACCAGGAGAGCGATTTACTGATGACACAATTCGAGAGGTGGATCGTTATGGTAAGGGTTCTGTCATGGTCTGGGGAGGCTTCTACAGACACGGCAGGACCCCACTCTACATCATCCAAGGCAACTTGACCGGCCCAAGATACCAGAACGAAATCTTGAGACCAATTGTTCAGCCTGCTCTGGAGGCCATAGGTGGTAATGCCATCCTCCAAGATGATAACGCTCGACCCCATCGAGCTCGTGTGGTGAATGCGTTTATTCAGCAACATGGGATCATCAGGATGGCGTGGCCAGCTCATTCACCTGACCTTTCTCCGATTGAGCACCTCTGGGATGTCCTTGGTCGAAGATTGTCAACAAATCACCCCCTGCCAATGGATGTTGCACAGCTGACTGCATTTCTGCTTCAGGAATGGCAAGCTGTTTCTCAGGATACTCTTCGGACCCTTGTGGACTCGATGCGTCTACGCTGTCTTGAGTGCCTTGCTGCAAACGGTGGTCATATCCGATTTTGAAATGTCTATTTGTCCAATATCTATTGTGTGACTTTTGAAAAGGTGGGTGACACACTTCACAGCTTCATTGCGTTTGAATGTGTGTTTCCATTTCTTTACGTGACATGTCAATTTGGTATTCAATAAATGCCGTTTTGACTGATACCAATTACGTTTATATCAGATTTGTTTTATGGTTTCAACCAAGGTTTTTCTAAGTGGCCCTTGACTTTTGACGAGTAGTATATTTGTGACTGTAACGATTATGTACTGTACTTTGATATTGATTTATTTGTGACTTGTAACGATTATATACTGTACTTTGATGCTGAACTATTTGTGACTTGTAACGATTACATACTGTTCTTTGATACTGATTTATTTGTGACTTGTAACGATTATATACTGTACTTTGATATTGATTTATTTGTGACTTGTAACGATTATATACTGTACTATGATGCTGAACTATTTGTGACTTGTAACGATGAAATACTGTACTTTAATATTGATTTATTTGTGACTTGTAACGATTATATACTGTACTTTGATACTGATTTATTTGTGACTTGTAACGATTATATACTGTACTTTGATATCGAACTATTTGTGACTTGTAACGATTATACACTGTACTTTGATACTGAACTATTTGTAACTTGTAATGATTATATACTGTACTTTGATACTGAACTATTTGTAACATGCAAAGAATTTACTGAACATAGATAGTTAGCTATTTGTAACTTGTAACGAACTTACTGAACTATAATACTTAACTATTTGCAACTTTTAACGAGTTTACTGTACTATGATACTTAACTATTTGTAACTTGTAATGAATTTACTGTACCGGTACTCTGATTCTTAGTTATTTGTAACTTGTAACGAATTTACTGTACTATGATACTTAACTATTTGCAACTTGTAACGAGAGTACTGTAGGCAGAAGACTTTCAGACAGATAAGACCCTTTATTCATTCAATGTTGCTCTAGAGTCGCGTAAACCTTTCTTTAGCAATGAATGGGATGAAAAGTATACGCCCACATAAGCTTAAAAAAGCAGCCGCGGTATATCAATCAATTTTTCCACTGTCAATAATCAACACTTGCTGAGTAAGCGAACTAGTTCATTATCATATCAATGGATAAAATAAAAAATATTAATGTCGGCTTTTAAACTGGCGTCTATGACGCAGCTATTTAGAAAGAAAATATTCTTTATCATTACAGCCAATCATAACTGAGTGTGAGATCTAATCTTTCTTCATTACCATATCAAACGAAGGAGGAAAAATGTATGGGGTTTCGACTTGATAAATATATAAATAATACATCAAGCTACTCGGGGCAGATTTTTGTTATTTCTGCCCGATTCTTATTCAGTTCTTTTGGCAACCTGATCTTGTAAAACAAATAGTTACGGGAACCAATAATGGTTTTATGTTCAGTCGGAGTGAAAATGGAAATGAATGAATGAATTCATTTTATTGTGTGCAATTTTATCTTGTTCCCCTTTCTTCTGGTTTTTACTGATTTTGTCGCGATGCATCGTAAGTACTGCTTCCACTACCCCCAGCACATATAGGATTGTACTAGGAACAATTGTAGTAGTAGTAATAGCAACAATGGTAGTAGTATTAGCAACAAAAATTGTAGTAGTATTAGAAACAATAGTAATTGTAGTAGAAGCAACAATAGAAGTAGTAATAGCAACAATAGTAGTAGTAGAAATAGCAACAACAGTAGTAGTAGTAATAGCAACAATAGTAATAGTAAAAACAATAATAGTAGTAGTAGTAGAAACAATAGTAGTAGTAATAGCAACAATAGTAGTAGTAGTAGTAATAGCAACAATAGTAGAAGTAATAGTAATAACAACAACAGTTGTAGTAGTAATAGCAATAACATTAGTAGTAGTAATAGCAACAATAGTAGTAGTAATAGTAATAACAACAACAGTAGTAGTAGTAATAGCAACAATAGTAGTAGTAGTAATAACAACAATAGTATTGGTAGTATTAATAGTAATAGCAACAATAGCAGTAGTAGTAATAGCAACAATAGTAGTAGCAATAGCAACAATAGTAGTAGTAATAGTAATAACAACGACAGTAGTAGTAGTAATAGCAACAATAGTAGTAGTAGTAATAGCAACAATAGTATTGGTAGTAGTAGTAGTAATTGCAACAATAGTAGTAGTAATAACAACAATAGTAGTAGTAGTAGTAGCAACAATAGTAGTAGTAGTAATAGCAACAAAGTAGTAGTAATAGCAACAGTAGTAGTAGTAGTAATAGCAACAATAGTAGTAGTGGTAGTAACAGCAACAATAGTAGTAGTAGTAGCAACAATATTAGTAATATCAACAACAATATTGGTAGTAATAGCAATAATAGTAGTAGTAATGGCAATAGTTGCAGTAATAGTAATAATAGTAGCAATAGAAAGAACAACAGTAGTAGCAGAAGTAGTAATAGTAGTAGCAATAGAAAGAACAATAGGAGTAGCAGAAGTAGTAATAGTAGCGGTAGTAATAGCAACTGTAGCAGTAGTGGTAGCAACAAAAGTAGTAGTTGTAATAGCAATAGTAGTAACAGCAGCTATAGTAGTAAAAGCAACAGTAGCAGTAACAATAGCACGAACAGTAAAAGTAGTTGTAGTGGTGGTAGTAGCAGTAGCGGTGATTGTAGTAATAGTAGTAGTAGTAATAGCAAGAGTATTATTATTAGTAGTAGTAGTAACAGCAGCAGTAGTAGTAGTAGCAACAGCCATTCCGAAATGGTAACATTAGTACTCACTACTGCTTTATAAATATGGGGGAAAATTGAGTAAAAAGAGAAGGAGTAGAGAGGGTATCAAGAAAGAAAGACTAATTAGAAGAATGTGAACATTGCAATTCTAACATAAAGAAAAGCTTCAACAACAAAACAAACTGACATACCCCGGCCACTCCGGTACGTCACTCTAAGGACAAGCAACTTGTAAATAATTCTCGCGTGCTATATACTGCACGAAGCAAACACGGCAGAAACAGATAACACACCCATTCTCTTTCAAACGAACTTAAAACACACTAACCACCTGAGCCAAGGTACCGTAAACAGGTTTGACTGGACAGAAAGAAGCACATGAGAATTAACAGCTAAAAATGACATCTACAGAATGTGACAGACGCGCCATGACGTCACGATACGATGATAGGAGACAAGTACGTCTCCCTCCCCCCCCTCAACCGACATCCCCGGGTCAACGATCAAGCGGGGTCTATATAAAAAACGTGCTCTGTAACTATCTCTGGTCGATATCTGTCATACGCCAGTTGTTAAGACGTGGTTCAGAGCACTATGCCATGCGAGGAGTAATCATTCTTGGTCACACATCATGGACATGAAAACTAGCAAACGTGCTTACTTGAAGACCCCCCGAAGTACCGCCTGTGTATTTATCTGTTTGAAGTATTCTAGAACTGCGCCAGGCAACCCAGGAGTTGTGTGTAGTAGTACTTTAGAAAAACGGAGCTCTGTAAAGACCCACCTTCATAAAATCACGTCTGTTGGAATCTGGAATAAGTGCAGCTAATATATAACCTTTAACCCCGCGTCGTAAGGCAAAGACAGAATAGGGTTGCGGCTCCATCAGGGATGTCGTGCAAGGTAACTAATATGAGGTTGTGCACGTGACTGGTGACTTAATCATATAATACAAATTGTCACGTGAACCACCGCTGTAGCAGCAATTTGAATGCTTGTTGCAGGCGTCCTGCAGGGGTGACCAGGTATAGTGGTGGTACCTCCGTGCTGTATAGGAAGCGCAAAGGAACATGATGATGAATATGACAGTGATGATGATAATGACGATGATGAGGATGACGGTGATGATGATGATAATCTTGAGGACGGTGAGGATGGTGCTGATGATGATAATGAGGATGACGGTGATGATGATAATGATGAGGATGATGCTGATGATTAGGATGACGGTGATGATGATGAGGAGGATGAAGGTGATTATGAAAAGGATGATGACGGTGGTGATGATGATCTTTTATCTATGATAGACGATCTACATCCTACTATTCCATCAAGGCAGCGGTGGATAATTAAATCTAAATCATATTTTACCACATATTAACTTCACTTCAAAGAAAAGACTGCGTACCTATCACATGTAGTTCACGATCAAAATGAACCTATGTAACCTAACTGGCGAGTTTTCACTGGGAATGAAGAAAAAAAAAGCACATTTACTCTTGCGATACCGTGCTTTTAAATGTTGGCGCAGATTTAACATTCTGTTTCTTCCCCCTTCATCACATAGAGATTTACGAAACAATCCACTACGTTCTACCGGTAGATAGGGTCTACCTTACGCAAACCCTTGTTCTATAATACTCAGCAAGAATCTCTTCATTTCCATATAAATTATAATCATATTATGTTTTTATTCATTTTTAGCTAATTGTAATTGTAATACTGTTGATTTTATTTATTCACGTCTTCCTCCCCCACTTCTTCCAGTGCTGGGTATCTTAACCATTTTTGTGCCATGGACCTCTTTAATTCTTCGATGTAGGCTATGGACCCCTTCTTCGAAAAAGAAACCGTAAATACATACAAAATTAAAAAAAAAACTTTTTAAATTGTAGATTTTGGTACACGGACACTCGAGAATCCATTCACTTACCCCCAAAATCCCGTGGACCACAGGTTAAGAACCACTGTTCTAGTGCGACTGTGTTACACTTGGAGTTGTGTGCGTGTGTATGATCACTTTTCAATTCAACTGCCATAAAAGTTAATAATACGTTACATGGACGTAAGCGTGCGCGATACACGACCGGGCTCCAATGGTTCGCCTTTAGAGCTACCAGTCAGTACGAGTGGACACAGGAAGTGAGGATCATTTTATCTTGAACTATTAGTCACATGCCTCCAGCCCAAGAGAGCTCGGCAGAACCAGAAGGCAATTTGGTGGCGGAGAATGAGCACCGTGACCCCTACATTCGCTACGTATATTGAGGACACGCAGAATTCACCTCCACCAAGATTCCCTAGCGCAAAAATAGTGCATTTATATATCTTATTTCCAGGGTTGGTAGGAAATCAACAGGTTCTTGAATGCGATTTGGGGGAAGCGTCGAAATATATAAAAATAAATCAATAAAATAAAAATACTAAAATGTATTTACAAAAAAACAGACAAATGAAGATAATTTCAAAGTATGTATGTGTGTGTGTTATGTGTGTGTGTATATATATATATATATATATATATATATATATATATATATATATATATATATATATATATATATATATATATATATATATATATATGCGTGTGTGTGTGTCTGCATACACTTAATTTTATGTGTGTGTGGTTGTTGTTGTTGACCCAGCAGCGTTTGCGTTCTCGCCCATCGACCCAATGCCTTGTAGTGGTCATCTGCACGTGCTCGCAAGTTGTTTTTCTGCTCCATATAAGTTGTTCCACTTATCTAAACGTCACCGCATGTCCTAGTTTGTGGAGGCAGAAACGAAAGGGATAAAAAAGACACGGTAAGAGCTTGTGCGGATGGCACAGGCCAGGAAGAGCTGGAACAACACTGTTGAAGGCCTATGCTCCTTGGTGAGCTGACAGACAAAGATAACGACAATGATACTGTTTGCTTTCTCTAAATCCCTACTCTTTCATTCGTCACGCGCGAGAAACGCGCAGCAAGAAAACGCTCGTCTGTAAGAGCCCAAAAAGCTCGTAGTTACATTTTTTAAATAAATATTTGCCCCATATTGATTATGAGCTTCCGACTGGCAGAGTAGTTAGAGTGCTACTCTTTCGCGGCAAATGTGCCGGGTGTCGATTCACAGTATCGACACGCTCCAGTCTACCCAGCTGTAAATGGGTACCTGACTTTGCTCTTCAGTTAGGGAAGGACAAGACAGCGAGGAAGGGAAGTGGTTACCCTAACTCTCTATGCTGGACATAATATTAGTAAAGTCTCTAACACCTCACTCCACTACGGCACTTCAACTACGGAACTACCTTTAACATTTTTTAAATATTGATTATAGTTGTTGACATTATAATATAGGGCTGGCCCCACTTAATGTGTGCCGGGGGGCACCCTTACACTGTAGTTACGATGTGGCCGTATATCGTATTTTAAGGTTCGGACCACTGCCCTTTTCAGTAGATAGTATGTATTAAGGTAAATGGGACAAAATATTTTCTCATGCTCTCTGTTGATTCAAAACGAATTTCACCCGAGTAATAGCAGTGAAGATGTCAAAGGTTGAACTTTATTAACAAGGTTAGCAGTCTTTCATAACAACAGCTTCCTCAGCAACAAAAGTATTCAATATTCAAAACTGCTATTTCTTCTCTTCTTACTACTTGCTTTCTTCAGCTATCACAATATCATAATTCTTCAGGTAGAAACTTCTTGTCTCTCTTCTGTACTGACTGTTTACTTTTACGTTTCTTTTCATTTGTCTCTTGTTATATCTCACTAAGAGAAAACTGGCCTTACCGCCAGGGCTGTCACTTTGCCAAGATTTCGTCTATTATTCTTCTCTGCTCAGGCCTGGTCTGCTGAGCTACACATACTACTGATAGATCAAAAATGTTCAACATACCTTGTTTTGTTCTCAATCGAAAATACACCTTTTCTTTCACAACTATCTTGTCCTCAGAATAAATACTACCACCACAAAATAATGACGTACACCAATTTCTGATCAGTAATGTACTAAGCGTTTTTCTACCTCTCTTTTATTCACAGTACATGTTGCTGGTCATCTACGCTGAGTATGTTTTTCTCACACAAATCTTACGCTGAGCGCGTTTATAAAATCTAACTTTTACACTTGGGAGAAAACCCTTTTCTCTTCCTACGCCTAGCGCGTCTCAATATCCACTGCCCTAAATAACCCCGTTCTCACATTCTCTGTTGCCCCCCAAACTGTGTTCACGCATCTCGACTTTCTCGTGCATACTTTTTTTTTCTCAACTCACTAAAATCCGCAAGGGACCCAATCCTACATTATCTCCCTTTGATGTTTTTAACTGCACACCATACCCTCTTCTTTAAAAGCTTACTATTAACTCCTCATATGCTAATTTACTAAACCATAACTGATAACCCACTACATCTGCTTAACCCAAATCCAACACTTTATCTACCAACCGAAATATGTGGAGTTTCCTCCCTTTTCTCAAAGTATCCCTTCACTCATTTTATCTCCCTTCAACTAAGACAAATAGTCTATATCTACACCCATTCATATTTCTTAAACCATTTTTCTACACTCTTTCGCTCTATCAAAACCAAACCACCGTTCACAACGCCACTGTCTGGAAACTATTCAAACACGAACAGAAACACGGATGTTGCATTATCCTAAAATCGGTGAAATAACAGGAGATACACATCAACAAACATAAACGAGCGTGATAATTTTATACTGACCTTGAAAGGAGACATATCTTCGAAAACGATAGGGTTCATGTCACATGTGGACATAAGAACAGTTACTTTTTGACATAGAAGCAATAGGTTTCATACTATAGAAGCAACGAGTCACTTTGACCAGGTACGACACTGAAAGCAGGGCTGGTTCAACAATTAGACCAATGTTTCTTAACATTTTTTGTTTTGTTTTTGCCATGGACCCCTTTAATTGTCCGGCGAACTCTTACGGACTCCTTCTTAAGGTCAATGTATATAAACCCATAATTTAAAATTGTGCATTACAAATAATACATCTTATTACAACGAAAGTCATTAAGCTTACATACAGTCATACTCAAATATTTAAAAAAAACTGTAAAATACTATATTTCCTTAAATGCAAAAATCTATGATAATTACCAGAATACAAATTTTTATGAAAATAAAATTCAAATTGTGTAGGTTATGTACATGTGCCCCCGAAAATCTTATTCACGAACTTCCAAGCGGTACGTGGGCAACATGTAAAGAAACCGTGCATTCGACGTACTAAGCGGTCGCCTGGGGCTGCAAACACTGGGGGCGGGAAAATCGAGCGCATGTTAGGGGGGTCCCTTTTACACGATTGCAAATAAGCGTGTGTGGGAGAGAGTGCGAGAGAGGGACTATATGGGAGTACAAAATACCGTTTGCCTAGGTCGCCAAACATTTTAGCATCGGCACTGCTGATAACAAAATGTTGGTATGAAGATGTATAATTCATGGACAGAATATTCTGAAACAGGTGGCATTTCTTTTTTAACAGAACGTCACTTTCACGTCAAAATTTGACATAATAAATATGGTAGGCCAAGACATTAACTAAAAGGTAAGAGACAAAAAAAGAATACCAATTGGGGAATCACACTTTCCAGTTAGTTCGTCACCATGTCGCCCAACCCGCGATCGATAAGTCGCCCAACCCGCGATCGATGTCGCCCAACGTGCGATCGATAAGTCGCCCAACTTTCGCCACATTCACATGAGGGTTTTTTTTTTTATTGCGGTTAAGCGACAACGCGTACATAAAAGTGTGATCTGAAACAGGCTTACAGTTAGGAGTTTAGTGCTCGGATTTAGGGTTAGGCGTAGCATGTAGAGATAGAAAAAGAGCCGCTATCGCTAACCTTAACCCTAGTCTGAACCCTGCTTCGGGCTTTTGCCACACACAAAAATGTGCGACAAATACTGAGGCTGTACTCCTTCTTCTTCTTCCGTCCTTAATCAAAATAAATACGCCTAAACAGGGCAACAAAAAAATACCACGCCTAGTGGCGTTTGATTGTTTGGCCAAAAGATAGCGAGCTGTACAGTAAAATGTGATTCCACAATCATCCACTGAGTTTGGCAAAAGAGTGAGCGTACAGAGCTTGCTTCTCGTCCGACTGGCAGAGTGGCTACAGAGCTTGCTTCTCGGTCCTGGGTTCGATTCCCTTCTTCTTCTTCTTCTTCTTCTTCTTCTTCTTCTGCGTTCATCTTGAAAAGGATGTTTGTTACGTTGTGTCGCCGTTTACTGCAAAGCTGCGATATTTGCGCCTTTCGGCCCGACACATCCGGTTTCAGCATAGCATTTTTGGGACCGGGTTAGCCTTCCCACTTCGATCCCTACTCTCTCAGCCAGACTACAGTGATGCAGCCTGTTTCCAAGACCACCACTTGGAGGTGGAGTAGGGTCTTGGTCAGCTCTGGTTCGCTGACCCTGACGCAGGCAGTCAAGCTATGTGTCGCTGACTGCATTTATCACTGTTGCTGCGTCTTCGGTCCCGGGTTCGATTCTCCGTTAAGCCACTCACTACTGCCACTCACTACTGTTGTTTTTCTTTTGTCCAGTTTTCTACTTCTTTATTTCCCACGAGTGCATGACACATACCTGTATGTGTGTAGTACTTATTTATTTACTGTTTACAGGACACGGGTTTCCCTCTTTATTTGTTTAAATATTTATACAATACCAAACATACCCTCTGTCCTGTATGTTCTCATTCTTCTATCATTTACTAGACACAAAATTGAGGTCTTTGCCTTGTGTAATCTGACCTATACTGTATAATGGGAGAAACCACAGAGGTGATTGCGTCATTAATAAGGTTGGATCGCCCTAGGTACATATCCGGTGTTCCGTGTTGAAAATCGCACTAATGACCACTGTCCACGAAATATTCTAAACGGGTAACGAACTCTGCTCTTGAGTTAGGGGAAGGCTAAAGCAGCGAGGAAGGGAACTGGTTACCCCCACATCAAAAAGCTGAAATCTGATATCTTGAAGTCGCTGCAATTTAACTCCTCTACGGCAGTATCTGCAATGGGACTACATTTACCCGCTTTTACGCACTTATCCTGACAAAAAAACATGCGCACATATCATAAGATAATCCCGTAGGACAGGGTTTCTTAACCTGTGGTCCGGAACTCCTTAGGGGTCCAAGAATAAATTCTAGGGAGGCCGTGCACATAACCTAACATGTACAATTTTTAATTATGCTTTTATGTATATTTTTTCCAAGAAGTGGTCCATAGTCCTCATTGAAAAATCAAAGAGGTCCATAGCCTTCATATGACAATCAAAGAGGTCCATAGCGTTCATTGGACAATCAAAGGGGTCCATAGCCTTCATATGACAATCAAAGAGGTCCATAGCCATCATTGTACAATCAAAGAGGTCCATAGCGTTCATTGCACAATCAAAGAGGTCCATAGCCTTCATATGACAATCAAAGAGGTCCATAGCCATCATTGTACAATCAAAGAGGTCCATAGCCTTCATCGGACAATCAAAGAGGTCCATGGCCTTCGTCGGACAATCAAAGGGGTCCATTGTCTTCATCGGACTATCAGAGGTCCATAGCCTTCACTGAAAAATCAAAGAGGTCCATTGCCTTCATTGCACAATCAAAGAGGTCCATAGCCTTCATATGACAATCAAAGAGGTCCATAGCCATCATTGTACAATCAAAGAGGTCCATAGCCATCATTGTACAATCAAAGAGGTCCATAGCCATCATTGTACAATCAAAGAGGTCCATGGCCTTCATCGGACAATCAAAGGGGTCCATTGTCTTCATCGGTCTATCAGAGGTCCATAGCCTTCATTGAAAAATCAAAGAGGTGCATTGCCTTCATTGCACAATCAAAGAGGTCCATTGCCTTCATTGCACAATCAAAGAGGTCCATTGCCTTCATTGCACAATCAAAGGGGTCCATGGGGCAAACAAAAAGTTATGACAACCGCCGTAGGAGCACGGGCGAGTTTAAAGTATTTGGCAACCGGGGTGGATCCCAAAGTGTACAACTCCCTCATATAAGAAATACACTTGCAAATACCATTTAACAGTTATTACTACTATTGTCAAATGGCACCCCTTTCCCGGCTGTCACCCGGGGTGGATATACCCCCTCTCGCACATCCCTTAGTACGCCATTGCCTAGGAGCACCACGACCGTTGAACGAAGTACGCACGTTTAGGTACCAGAACATTCGGCAGACGATGCGTGCGCAGGTAGTCAGCTTTTTCGTAGGTCAGTAGTAATTAATGGCAAAACCTGCGGCTTATGTTATATTATCAGTCCAGTAACAAACTACACACAATTAAATGAGAAAGGAAGTATTTATGGAATCCCAAGAACACGGCGTACGTAGAAAGTAAACAACAGCCACGGCAGAGAGTCCAATGCAGGGGCGAACTGACAGTGATCGGGGCTCTCGGGCAATAAGGGGCATTGGTCCCTAACAGCTACATGGAGGCTATGGGAGAGTGCCCATTCTCTACTGCTGTGTGCCCTCAAGCACTGCCCGAGTGCCAGCTCCGTCCACCCCTGATCCAGTAGCTCGGAAACATAGAAGGCAACAAAACCGACAACCACGAATTTCATAAAAGGATGCTTGCGCAGAGCAAAGTAAAGAGTTCAGATCAAGGGTGTGGAGTCGGCCAAAAAATCTCCTACTCCGACTCCTGACATTTTAGAAGTTCGACTCCGACTACCGACTGTTTTTACTAGTAATATGGTATAAAATTCGGAGACGGAGTCCGGACATTTGTTACCCAACCCGACTCCGAATCCAGTAAAAAAAAAAAGGACCGACTCCATGACTCCGACTCCATAGCCCTGATTTATACGCTGTGACCGGATCACCGATATGGAATTGATGGACAGAATAAGATATGTCATACTCTACAGGTTTCAGTTCCACGGGTAGCATAGGTGTTCACCAAAAACATGCAAAGTCTTCCTGTCCTGTGTCATTCGGTCAAGATCTTTCCATGTGTGATAAGCTGACTCAGATTTCCTTTCGACCAGCCTATCAAAACGCGCTTTTCACGCCTCTGATGTTTTGTCCACGCCCTCTTCTACTTTCTTGATGGAATTTTAACGTATATTCGTGCCTTCGTGTGTGTCAATTCTTATTTAGACAGCCCCTGGACGTCGCTCCTCTCATTATCTTTTGCCCGTCTAAACTAGCCGACTAAACTCTGTGTTGTTGGTTGGCACGTTTGTTCAAATGACTTTTGAATTAGACGGGAGAAGGCGAGCAGCGGCGGTTAGGCATCTGTTCATGTCCCTTGAGATGTTCGGTTGTCGGACCCTTTGCGGGCCCGGTCGCTTCTCAAAACTCCCCGTTAACCGAGAGACCTTAATTTTTTTTTATCCTGTCGCATCGGAGAAAATCTTCGTTTCCCCAGTGTCTTTATCACGGGCAGTCCCGCCGACTCTTTGTGGCCAGCTGCACTCAAGATGACAGAGATCAAGAGCTTTTATTGGGGCCATTTTCGCTATGTTAGAGAACGAACGAACGAACGAACGAACGAACTTTATTTTCGAAGGGTAAAGAATTGGGCGCGCAGGCCCGTCTAACATTCTGCCCTTCCACTCTCATTAATCTTGCATACTATATCCTTTCATTCCCACATGATGCTTTAAGCATTAATTTAAAGGCATGCAACATTATAAAGTTACCATAACAGCATTCATTTACAGTATGCAAGCATAATAATAAAAAAATGAGTAGGGTTTTTTTTTTTGAAACAAACAAGCTAGTAAATGGGGGAAAAAAGTAATAATAAAATAAAATAAATAAAACAATAAATAAAAATAAATAAATTCTGTATACCGACACTCACTCATGCGGTCAATCCGTCTACAATTAATCTGTATTTTTTGGTATGCAGGTACATTCTCACGACTCACATTTCTAAAGTACAGTATTATGTGGGTACATTCACACATACATTACATTATATAATAATATTTTAAAGTGAATATAATAATGATATTACTTGGATATAAAACAAATTATTCACACACAAAAATGAGCGGAAGAGGAAAAGAAATGTTGACCTATGGATGAGATGTTGACAGGCAAATACTGTTTCTATGGGGGTAGATAATCAGTGTTGAGGAAGTGTTTGAAAAGTGCTTTGTTAAAAGAATATTGTGTAGGTAGGCTTTTTAGGTGGTGTGGAAGGCTGTTCCATAAGTAGGCACCAGAGTAGGCTAGACTCTTTTTGAACAGGTCGATCCTAGGTTTGGGCAGACGTAACTGATGTAATCGTTGTCCCTCCCTTCTACTGGTTTGAAACAATGATCTTAGGTACGACGGGGCATTGTTAGATAGAATTGTGTGAGTCAGCTTGGCTTTGTTGTAGAGAAGACGTTTTTTTAGCGACAGTATTTTGGGTTCTTTTCCTGTCCTTGTGTGTGGTGTCGTGCGATTATCGGTGATCAGACGCACTGCTCTCTTTTGCAGGGAGTGCAGTCTCTTCGAGGTGGAAGCAGGGCAACAATCCCATAGTGTAGAGCAGTAATCTAGATGTGTCTGTATATGTGAGGTGTAGAACAATAGTCTAGTGTCTGCGTCTAAGAAGTGTTTTATTTTGGCTAGCTGGTACGTCTTTTGTGCTATGTGTTTGGTTAAATTCCGTACATGGGAGTTCCACGTTAAGTGCTGGTCAATCGTGATCCCCAGAACTTTGTGTTCTGTTACATGTTCAATTTGTATTGATTCCGCGTGTAGCTGTAGCGATCTTTTGGTGCAGCTTAGGAGTTTCTGTCTGGTGGTAATCAACATAGATTTCGTTTTTGTTGTGTTTACTGGCATACGATTCATATTACTCCATTTTGTTAGATTGTCTACATCGCTTTGAAGAGTCATTTCAAGTGCCACGCAGTCATTGTCACTAGTGTAGATAGTACAATCATCTGCAAAGAGGTCACAAGTTGAATATTTTAGATGTAGTGGCAGGTCGTTGATGAACATTGCGAAGAGTAGGGGCCCAAGAATAGAGCCCTGTGGTACTCCTGTAACTACCTTCGAGAAATCTGATGCCGAGTTGTTGTGAAGCACTAACTGTTGTCGATCTGCCAGGAATGATTTGATGATGTTTAGTGGATTAGAGCCTATTCTGAGGGTTTCCAACTTTTGAACCAAGATAGTGTGGTCAATCATGTCAAATGCTTTCTTGAAGTCGACAAAAACAGCACCACATAATTTTCCATCATTTATGTTCGACAGCCAGTTGTCTGCCATTTTGGTGAGCGCTGTGTGACAGGAATGTTTGGGTCTGAAACCTGACTGGCTATCAATGAGCAGTTTGTTTGTTGTTAAGTGTTGAAATGTGGTGTTGTAAATGTGTTTCTCTAGTGGTTTTGAAAGAGATGATAGAAGGGATATTGGTCTGTAGCTGTTGGGATCGCTATGTGAGCCAGATTTATAGAGGGGGTACACTTTGGCAGATTTAAATGCTGTGGGGAAGTAGTTGTGTGCAATACATTGGTTGTACACATAGGTTAAGGAGTCGCAAATGATGGGCGCAGCGTAACATAGAATCTTATTGCTGATACCATCAAGCCCAGATGAATTGTTGTTTTTTTAATGCCAAGATATATTTGAGAACTTCATGTACTGTTAGAAAAGGAATATGTCTTAGATCTGTTGTGGTGTGTTCAGTGTTGCAGAAGGCTGTCAATTTACTAATATCGCAGTCCATTGGCTTTAGTGTCGATTTGAGAAGGCTAATTTCTGTTTTGAAGTGGTTGCTAAAATGAGTTGCCGTGAGGGAGCAGCTTTTTGGTAAAGAGTTTAGTGACTTTGATTTGTGTGTTCAGTGTTCTAATGGCTGCCCAGACTTCTTTGCTGTTTGCTTTGTCTTGAATCATCTTTCTGAAATGTAGTTTCTTTTCCTGACGAATGAGATATTGTACTTTGTTTCTAAGCATCCGATACCTGCTGAAATCTTTGAGCTTATGTGCTTCGTCCCGCTCTCTCATTGTTGATAGTATTTCGTTGGTTATCCATGGGGTCTTTCTGATGTTTTTGACCCGAACCTGCTTTATAGGAACATGTTTGTCGAATACGTTGTTGAAAGTTTGTGTCCAGTATGTTATGGCTTCTTCTGGATGCGGAAGTTGGTACACGTATGAGAGAGGGGATATTTGTAGGTCTTGTAGGAATAATTGAATGTTAAAGTTTTTGAAATTCCTGTAATGGACTGTGATGTGTTCCGTTTTAGGTGCTTTAAACCCCTTTCTCGTCCAGGTACAGCAAATAGGATAGTGGTCACTTAATGATGTCTGTGGGACTATGCATTCTATAATGTTTTCTGGGCAGGTCGTATAGATATGATCAATTAGTGTAGATGATGAGTCTGTTACTCTCGTGGGTTGATTGATTAACTGTATGAGGTTGTATGAGATGGTGATATCATTCCACGTGTTGTTCGGTTTGTGAAGGTCAATATTGAAATCCCCCAGTCGTCTATCCAAGCTACGAGTGCGCGATCTCCTGTGCGTCGCAGCACACGCAGTAGATGAGTCCAAGACTTTTGCTCTGCTCAATGACAAGTTTGGATGAGCAACGGAAAATTGTTGACCTAATTTTTCCATTTCCTCGATACTAGTCGGATTACGTTCTTGTAAGAATGATACAATTGTTGTCTCTGTCCGTGTGCATATATGTAGCTATATAGAATAGTGGCAGAGAGCGAAGTACAGGCGGGTTTTCGACCAGGTAGAGGCACTAGAGATCATATATTCAACATGAGGATCATCATAGAAAAGTGTAGAGAATTCAACGTTGACCTACATACTTGTTTCATTGATTACACCAAAGCTTTCGATTGTGTACAACATCAGCAGTTATGGGCTATTATGAAAAATATGGGATTTCCAAACCACCTTATACAACTCATCGCACTGCTGTACCAAGAACAACAGGCAGCCGTAAGAATAGAGGGGGAAACATCAGAATGGTTTGAAGTACAGAAAGGAGTAAGACAAGGCTGTACCCTTTCCCTTACCTGTTTAACATTTATGCCGAGAATATCATGAGAAACGTAAGAGATGACCAAAAGCACACAGAGTTTGACTCATTTAACATCGGCGGGTACCAGATCCCGGAAATCAGATATGCTGACGACACAGTCCTCCTATCGACCAACCCAGAAGGACTTGAACAATTAATTCTGTCCACCAAAAAACACAGCGAGGCCCAGAATCTATACCTAAACACCAAGAAGACCAAAGTATTGACAACAGACAAAGTAAAGACCAAACCAGAAATTGAAATTGATAACGAAGAACTGGAAAGTGTTAATGAATTCGAATACTTAGGATCAATCATCAACAGCTCTGGCGACTGTGCAGTAGAAATTAAAAGAAGACTTGCAATTGCTTCACATAAACTAATACAGATGAAAAACCTATGGCAAGGCACAAGCAAAGAAACAAAGTTACAACTGATCAGAGCATGTATATTCCCAGTAGCAACATACGGCTGCGAGACTTGGACACTCAATAAAACAGTTGCAAAAAAGATTACATCATTCGAAATGAAATGCTACAGAAGGATGTTGAGAATACCCTGGACATAAAAAAAAGACCAACAGAGAAGTACTGCACTCACTAAACGTACAGGAACATTGGCTCCTAAATACCATCGCAATAAGGAAGCTAAAATTTTTCGGTCGTATAAAAAGACATAATAGTCTGGAAAAAACAGTGATGGAAGGCATGGTCCCTGGAAAAAGGGGAAGGGGTCGACCTAGACGACGGTGGACCCAGGACATCACAGAGAGTCTGAATTTGTCTTTGGCTGATGCAGGTCGACTTGCCCAGAATCGTGATGCGTTCAGAGCAGCTGTAATGGAGACAACGTTCTGGAAAGAATACGTCACATGATGATGATGATAGAGAGCCCTAAAAACCTTCCTACTTACTATCAGCAACGAACACGGACTTGTTATGTAAATATATACATACTCGAAGTCATTGTAATTCAGTCACGGTCAAGGGATACTTTATCTGTTAGAAGACAACGGATACTTTTTGTTTTGGGTAAGCGACACTTGGTTGATTAGTGTTTATAACTGGGTTATCATGTAAATAGATGCTAACTAACTATGGGAAATTGATCTAGGGTAATTAACTTAAAAATTTTAATAAGTGAATAATTTTTTCTAAGCAACGTAATGTTAGGATGTGGATAATCTCTGGATGGGAAACCCAACATAAAGTTATACTTCAGATAAATTCATCTATAAATTAAGGCTTTCGGCCTCGCTGATCTTTTGTGTAAGTTGGTGGAGCTTTTATGTGGCGGATCTCGCGGAAAAGGGAAAAGCCCCAAGGGCATGTGTCAATGTTATGCTTTCATTTATCATTGTTTTATGGTTATCGTTTAGGGTAATACCTGCATTTTATTCCAAGTGAATTATAAAAGCAGCCTGAATTGTATGTATGTATGTATGTATGTATGTATGTATGTATGTATGTATGTATGTATGTATGTATGTATGTATGTATGTATGTATGTATGTATGTATGTATGTATGTATGTATGTATGTATGTATGTATGTATGTATGTATGTATGTATGTATGTATGTATGTATGTATGTATAATGTATGTATGTATGTATGTATGTATGTATGTATGTATGTATGTATGTATGTATGTATGTAATGTATGTATGTATGTATGTATGTATGTATGTATGTATGTATGTATGTATGTATGTATGTATGTATGTATGTATGTATGTATGTATGTATGTATGTATGTATGTATGTATGTATGTATGTATGTATGTATGTAT
>JAMPIV010001146.1:52500-107500 GCA_024509875.1 Oreohelix idahoensis
CTTTAGATGAATAAAATCGCTCCAGGAATAACTTAGATAAATAAAATCTTAGTTTTCCTGATTTGCACAATAGGCAAAATGTACCAATATTTTCTGAACACAAAACACATTCGTTGGGGAACCACCTCGGACGGTCGAGGTCACCCTATATATAATGCGTGTCTAACAGAATCAGGTCAGTCACAGTATTTGAAAGCGACAGCGAGCGGCAAAAGAAAGCAAGTGTTAGTGAAATCGATTTTCGTTCTGTACTTGAAAGCAGACCTTAAACAGCCTTTAACAGCTCGTCTGTGTGTGTGCCTGAGGGTAAGAACGAATCCATATATATATATATATATATATATATATATATATATATATATATATATATATATATATATATATATATATATATATATATATATATATATATATATATATATATATATATATATATATTATATATATATATATAATTATGTGTATTTCTAGTGATTAATCCACCTGTACGATAGGAAGTGTGTAGATGTGTTAGAAAATTACAATGTGTTGCTGGTGAACTTACAGGCTTGTGTGTAATTCTGGAGGCAAAGCCAGCCTTGGAAAATATTCAAAATAATTGAGAATGATGGCCAAAGTGTGTCTTTACGTTTGGAAATGTATTTAAAGAAGTATTTCTTAATGGAATGACATACATACCAGGAACATAAGGAAGGATGAAAGGAATTGGATTACTGTATAGTTTGATATATTACTTAGTATTTTTATTCACGACCAAATTATTGTAGGGAGGCGGATCATGGGAAAAGGATTATAAATAAGGATGTAGAGGAAATTTATGATTACAGTGAAATGAATTGATTGTTGCTACTATATTATATCTTGTGCATCTGCTAGCACTCTGTCTGAAACTGTCTATCATCCCCATCTGTGTCATAGAGGGATAGTGATAGAAAAATACAGGGATTGCATTTAACTTCGTTTCAGGTTTTATCCTTTTAAGGAAAACATTTGACAAAATTTGGAAAGAAGGGCTTCTAAAGAAACTGAGAAACTGTAGAGTGAATGGTAGGATGTACAAATGGGTGAAAGCATACTTGCATAACAGAAGAGCCCGAGTACAACTAGATGGCCTCAAGAGTAAGAAAATTCTACTGCGTCATGACGTCACTCAGGGAGGGGTTCTGTCCCCCACACTTTTCCTAATCTACATCAATGACCTGGTTGCTGAACTACCACATGGAATGAAAGTGGCAATGTACGCTGATGACCTGGTAATATGGTGCACAGATGAGCATGCAACAGTGGCCACCAAACTGCTACAAAGAGGTATAGATGCCTTAACCTCGTGGGCAAATAGATGGTGTGTCAGCATCAACACAGACAAGTGCAGCACTACGCTCTTCACCCTCTCTCCCAAACAAAAAGCTGGTGTCATCAAGATAAATGAAGAGCTCCTGAGAGAAGATAAACAACCCACCTATCTCGGAGTTACATTCGATGATAGGCTGACATAGAAGCAGCACATCAACAAGGCAGCAACAAAGGCCAGGAGAAAGTTAGCCATCCTGAAAAAAATAGGTGGAACCACATGGGGAGCCAGCGGGAAAATACTTAGTAAAGTTTACCAGCAGGGCATACGACCACACCTGGAATATGGGTCAGCTGCGTGGTGTCCAGCATCAAACACCACATTACAAGAGCTAGATAAGGTGCAAAACCAGGCGCTTAAGGTCATCACGGGGGCGATGAAATCAACGCCTATAGTGGAGATGGAGAAAATGGGGAGGATACAAGCACTGCGAGAACGCAGAGACACGAAAGTGCTAACACAGGCAGAAAAGTTTCTCTGTATGCCAAGCCATCCAATGAAGGACAGATTCCAAAACCTAGCAATGGGGCGATTGAAAAGAAGCAGCTTCATCCACCAGGCCAAACGATTTCGTAGACAAAACTCAGACCTGCCTGAAGTTGACAGCCCCCTAAAGTCTGTTCCAGAACAAACCCCTTGGAGAGAAGAGCCTGGACTACCAATACACATCCAGACAAAAGTGAAAGGAATATTCGACAGGGATGAACAGAACAGCGTGCAACGTAGGACAGTCACTCTCAGTTTCCTGGAAGATGAATACCCACAGGACCTCTGGGTCCAAGTATACACGGATGGGTCAGCACAGAATGCAGTCAAGAATGGAGGAGCAGCAGTGTACATATAATACCCAAACAACACTAGGGATACGGTCAGAGTACCAACGGGGAAATTCTGTAACAACTATGATGCAGAAATCTAGGCAATCAAGGTGGCAACTGAGAAACTGTTGAACACCAATCTCGGTCCACAGCCTGTGGTATTCCTGACAGATGCAAGATCAGCACTCCAAGCACTTCAGTCCAGAAAATTGCCAGGTATACAAGCCCTACTTTCTGAACTGTGCAACCAGTGCAGGGTCGCCATGCAATGGATACCGTCTCATTGTGGAATACCAGGAAACGAGAGAGCAGACCGACTGGCTAAAGAAGGTGCTGCAGACGAGCAACCGGATGTACCAGTTACGTACCATCAGAAGAAAAAGATGGATCAAATCAATAAGAAAGCCACCAACACCAAAGCAGGATGACTACCAAGCTATGAACAGATCAGAACAAGTTGTCATTCTGCGCCTCAGAACAGGACACAACCGACTCCGCAGCCACATGTATACAAAATTCAAGATTGGCAATTCAGCCATGTGTACATGTGGACAGGCACCCCAGACTGCGGAGCACGTACTTCAAGATTGCCCCGAATATGATATATTGAGGCAAACCCACTGGCCCAGAGAAACAACACTAGAAGAAAAACTATACGGACCTCTGTATGAACTACAAAAGACAGTGAAGTTTATACAAGAAACAACATTGCAGATATAGACAATATATTTTAAGCAAACGAAAGAAGAAGAAGAATCCTGTAAACCTAACAAATATACAAGAGGCATCTCTTACTGAGGTTACGACGGACGCAGTGCCGGTCTATGTCAGAGGGCCAGACATCTCGTTTATAATTTCAGCAATTATTTCTATCCAATATCAGAGGGAGCCATCTTCAGTGACTCAGATAAGTTGCCCACAAAGGCAATTGTACAGCATATCCCAGTTCACCAAACATAAAATAAAACATTTTGTGATGACTATAGCAGTGTAGATCTTCAATCAGAATTGTGAAATTAACAAATATTACTTAATCAGAGAGAGAGACCAACCAAGCAAGACTTTATCCATAGTGATAGACATCTTAATTCAGTGAAAGACTTTGTTGAACATTTTATTATTTATTTAATGTTGTAATATGATTTCTTTTAAAACTTTTCAAACAGAAAAGGGTAAATGTACAAATAAATTGTAAATATTTACCAGCAGACTTACTTAAATTCTTTAAGTTAAGTTACAGTCCTTGTTGGTGAATTTAATTAAATAATTACCCCTAGCAGAGTTAATAACAATAATAACTACCATATTAACAGAGGAGGTTCTGGAGAGGTAGAAAATAAGGACTCAGAGTACTACATTACCATCTTCTCAGCTTGACCCTACCTTTGTTGTCTATACACCCTTACTCTTTTCAGAGAAGGGGTATTACTGATAAGACCAGACTCTTATCTAGCACTATCCTGGTATCATCTGATACACCTTTATGTCCAGGATACCATATTAAATTCTTTAACCATCTACCCTCTCGCGACGCAATTAACCTTTTCATTTGAATGTAAAGTAAATATAAAGCTATTCAATTTAAATATAAAGAAAGTTTTCTCTCGAGGGATTAAGGTTAATTCTCATCGAGGGTAAATTCTGAGGTAGATGCGATGGTGGAATAGGATGATGGGAGTATATAAGTATGTGTCGGGAAACGCAATGCTCAGGAGAGCGTTTTGTTTCTATTCTTTTACTATACTAGTTGGTGGTACCAGTGCGGGTACTAATCTCTGGAACAAATTGAGGGAAGAAGTGGCCTGACGACGAACTAGACACCATCATCAGAGGTCTTAGAGATGCGGGACCAGTTTTGCAGTTACTCCCTGATCTTACTTGGAACGTGCTGCGCCTTTAATCTTGACGAGAGACGCGAGAACTCCAGTGACTTATCTGCGCAGAACCCGAACCCCGACGGGAGCAGAACCTACCATTTGCAGCTAAGTCAAACTTAAAAGCTGCTAAGTGACTTCTTTATAAAACACTACCATCGCACGATGATGAGTATTTTCTGTTAAGGATTATTCATTCTTTTAAAACTTTGTTAAATCTAAGCGGATATTAAATCTGTGTCACGTGGGTCTTTATATCATTAAATTACCTACATCTTCTTCCTATTCTCTCACCCTAATCTTTTCATTTTATTACTTTTCCGTACTTGTTTTTCCTGTATTTTTTCGCATCATTCGTTGCGAAAAATATATATTTCTTTCCCATCATCGTTTTTCTTTCTCATACTGACTAGTAACCTTATTGCATCAGATGTCAGTCGCGCAGATAGCTGTGGAGATACGGTTCTCGCCAGACATACGTCTGCAGTTTTCCCCGGTCAGAGCGCGGCCCGACCAGATTTCGGGGCCTGAGGTGTGAGAAATTCGTTTCGCTGGACATAGAGCAGACTTTTGGTCTACCATTTTGTTCACCTGTCACTAGCTTAAGGTGTCAAACCCGGCATCTGTACGACGCAGTTGTAGACGGTTGTCTGAGATTTGCAACTGTCACGCGCATTTCTCGGTCACTGGTGGCAGTTACGTCACGCGTTAAGCTGACGTAAATGTTGGGAGTAGGGGAGATAATTTCGCTTGGCGAAATAAGTTTGGGCCCTTTGTCTGATTTTAAGATATTGGCCCGAGTTTGAAACTTTAATTTCATTCTCGCTCCAATATTCGCAGTAGACAGGTTGTTCGAAACAGAATAGCTGTTAGCGAAGTTTCTCAGTTTGTTTCGGCAATTTGTCGAACTTCTAGACTTCCTTAAATATTCAGCATATAATTCTTAAGTTGTGCGACTACCTGTAGTTCTGTGTGAGGTAATATATATTATATCTAGTATTTTGTGAAATGATAAAGTGTTAAGTCGCTTATTTCATATTTCACTAGTTAGATTTTGCGCAGAGTGCCAAATTTATATAGTCTGTATTATTTTCTAGTGACGTATTTCAGTGGATAGCAGGATAAATTATATCTTAGCTTACTAAACAATAATGTAGCTATAATGAAGTTAAATTTTACTGCTAAGAAATCAGACGAGATCATATTTTTCTAAGCTAACTTACAAATGCTAGAAACCTCATGAGATGTTGACGGAACACGCACGCGTTCCTAAATTCATGGGGATTGATGATTTTTTTTTAAGATATAACTTACTTTACGGGAAATTTAAATGATAAGTCAAGCAGTACACTTGCGGTTTAATAATGTAAGTTATAGTGGGTACATATTGTAAAATTATTTGATATGTGTTCTTTCTTTTATATAGTGAAACGGTGGTACCAAACTTTACCAGCGTTCTAGTACGTGAACATTATTTGGGAAGAAACAAATCACTTTCATTACCTGAACTGTAACAGTTAAATGAAGTAAGAGGCCTTCGCGCCAGAATTAATTCTTCCAGAATAACTCTTCAGTACAATTCAGCCCGTTGTGGCAAGCAAAGATCAGAAACATTCTGACAGAGTTTTGATTAGTACTGTGGCGACCAAATATAGTAACTTCCTGAAAGTAGACACCGATCCGACATTCCTTAAATTCTAGAAACCAAAGCTAATGACATTGTGCTCTGCTAACTTTCGTGCCTGGACAATATTTTATGTGACTTAATCAGACATTCGAAAAATTAGAACACCCAAGGAATCGTTCCCTGAGAGTTTAGTACGTCTTTTGGAACTGGGGATTTCTTGGTCAAGGACTGCATTTTCGGGTCTGTGTGAAGGTCCTAGAATTGAGTATGTTCCCAGAGGCAGCGAGCAAAGTTGTGAGTATAACTGCATGGCCATGGCTGAATAAATGAGTGTACGCAGATCAGAGTGTTATTTTACAGTTATTGACTGTCACCCATTTGCTGTCTTTATTCTTTTTGGGTAACCTGCAGAATGTGCATTTTTCTTAAATTTTTACTGTATGTGCGTGCCCGTGAGTAGATAGAGATATATTAATATATATATATATATCTGTGTGTAGACTGTCTGACGCCTTTAAAAGCGGTCGTAGAAGATAGGTGAGAGAGAGAAGATTATCTCGATTCTCAAAGACAGCTTCTTTATCACATTCTATCATCTCACGTGTGGGAAATTCTATTGTGGTTTTTTTTTTTACCAGCTCTCACTGTGACTATCACTCATTCCAACCTATTCTGAAGGGACCAACCCTAGTCTTAATACTCCTATCTAAAATCTACGACAATCTGTTATTTGTAAATATACGAATTTAACGTCGATTTAATCATTTTAGATGTACTGCATGTTTGTCTCAGTAAAGTTTACTAAATACATTCTAAACAGAGCTATTCCAGTATAATAAGCTTTCCACTGAGTAAATCAGGGTGGGGGCTTGAACGAGCTGAAATTAATAATTGCTTAATTCTTCATAAAAGGTGGCGGATCAATTGCTTTGCCCAACGCAACATTGTTCTTGACTTCTGAAATATCTTATGAATACTCCCTTGAGATAGAAGCGTCATTACACTTCTATCTACAACTCTGCCAAGAGTAATCTTGTGCGAAGATAGACACTTTTGAAGACCCATATTAGATACTCTTGAGTTTTGGCCAGTGTTGGCCCACTACTGCAAAGCAGGGGAGGCAATTCCGTGACAAAAGGACCATGTTGTAAGTCGGTTATCAACTTAATAGACCTGTCTTAGCAAAACGTAGCTGTGTGTCTTTTAATAATCGACTTGTATTGGCAGAAGAAACTCGGTAGTTTCACACACCAGTCTACACAGCTGTAAATTGGTACCTAACTCTGGCTTGAGTTAGGGAAGGCAACGGAAGGGATTTGGTCAACCCACCTCATAAAAGCTAGACCTAGTAGACTGAAGTCTCTAACACTTCACTTCATTACGGCAGTATCTGCTATGGTCCAGCTTGACCTGTTACTGGTGTAACCGGAATGATGACGACATTAGTAGTTAGCAATTATCCTTTAAATTATTTTAGTACGCAAGTTATTGATGACGTCATTTGTCACATAGCCTCTTATCGACATTTTTAAAAATAAAGCCTTCCAGACAGTTACAGGAAATAATACGAGACCTGAAATCTCTAAACAAAATTAAATATACCCTCAAATAAAATGTTATACCATTTGCTATCATAGTAACTTGTGTAGTAACTGTGACGTAAATATGACATAGCCATAACTAGTGGACTATCCATCTTAACTAGTGGCTTCGCCAATGAAACAGATTATCTCAAAGGATATCCGGTAGACTGACAAATCAAAGTAACTTCCCCCAACAGTCTTAGAAACCAGTTTGTAATATATGGACCGCCCAAACCCCTAGAGTTGAGTTGACCGCCACGATTTATTGGTAGCTTCATAGAGACTCCAGTGAAGAGAATAATGGCTAACCCGACCCCAGGCCCTATGAAACGTTTATTCTCTAAATCAGCGGATATGTTTTCAAGGTTCTAAATACAGAACATATTTGGTAGTCAGTATGACATATTCCTCAGGTGGGTAAAAATCTCGATTTAGTATTCCGACTTATACATATAGCAGACAAGAAAATAATGTACATATGTTCATCAAAAATTGGAGACCTGAAATTTATGAGACAAATTCATATTGTGGAATGTATGCTGCAGGATTGAAAAGGGAGTCACATTTTAACTACAAGTTGTACATCTGGAAGAAATCTAAATAAAAACTTCATTTATATATATTACGGACTTTGCTTCACTGCAGATAGAAATTGTTGATTTCGAATTACTTAATGTTCAGGGATCTAGGAACTATTGAGAGTACTGCCATTACTACTACATGAGCTACTTCCAATTCAAAATCTAAACCGAACCTGGAACCCGTACAAATGGCTCAAGTAAAGTAACATCTCTGGAGGTTTATCCAGTGAACACAAACTTGATATATGAACACAAACTTGATATATGAACATAAACTTGATAGGCCCTATACTACCTAAGACAGAATAACGTCGGAAATGCTTCCTAATCTGTCCTTTATTCTTTCAACGGAGAATAGCTCCTAAATTACTGGTCACAAATATACACTGGCACAACACCAGCTTCTTAGTTGGTGTGTCAATGTAACACGCATTCTTACTTATACAAATACACCTATCATTCTGTTCCGATCTTCTCTAATATTTTCCGACGGAATATTCATTTATATGAAAAGAAAGATAAAATAATAAAACAGAACCTCAACCAGTTTTCCAAATACTATCTGTGTGATTACGGGCACACTGGCAGAAGGCAATATTAAAGCATCTCTAAATGCTAACCCGTTCCTGATTTTCACGGATGTGCTAAATTTACAGACGTATCGGAATGTACAGGGTGGGTCAAAAGTCAAGCCCCATTGGCAATATAGACGAATTGAAGCCGCGATGAAGCAGCGTTTCGCCTTAATGGTTCACTCAACAGACATAATGCACGATATTGGGCCATTGAAAACCCACACAGGGTAACGGAAGGACATGTGAAAAATAATCCATGAATTATGGTATGTGGCCGCTTTTTGGGAAGTAGGATTTTACAAGAAACATCTCCATGCAAATGGATTGGACGACGTGGGCCCACTGAATGGCCACCTAGGTCTCCAGACCGAACTCATATGGATTATATTTTATGGGGCCACAAAAATTCAGCTGTTTTTGGCAGCCAATTCGAATATTTAATTTATATAATAAATTGCTTATGAGGCTTGACTTTTGATCCACCCTACTCATAGGCCGTATGCTATAGGACTATACCAGGCCGCAGCAGATAAACAAGATATACCACATCTTAGTCTATACAAGCGACCACATAGCAGTAGGATTACGGGCTAAACCAGGTCAGTCATAACAAGTTGTTTATAGGCCAATGTATTAAAAACAACAACACAGAAACCAAAATTGTAGCTTAACTCTTAAAGGACTGAGGCTATTTGTTATTGTTGTTATTTAACTAGCAGAGTTTCTCGCTCTTTTGCAGCAAATACCAAGTTGAAGACTCCTTGGTATTATCTACATTGTAGATTTAGGGGTGTCCTGTGGCTTTTCTGCCATTCCGAAATATGTTGAATTGAAGTCACGAACTCTAGCTTCTCCAGCTTGGTTTGCATTTAAAGGATCATCCCATCTGGTCCCAAGCCAGGAGGAAGAAACGTGTGGCATACTGTGCATTCCCCACCATTCAAGGAGGATCTCTAAATTTGCAGAGCTAAAATACTGTGCTCTGGTTCTGGGCTCTCTCAATCAGTTGTCATGTTTTACGCAGAGCCACTTCTTAGCTTCCCCTGTCCATCATGGTGTCCAAATTGAGATCCTCCATCATTCAGCCAACCAGGTAAAAAGTCAGAGTTACGTCTGGGGCTCAAGAAACTCTTCCATGCTTGGTATGCAATGCTGGGTTCTCAACACGTTTCACTACAGGGGTCATTCCTGGAAGTAAATGTGTGGAAGATTTCAAGAGTCAAATGAAGGTGTAGTTAGCCTCACAGACAGATTCACTTCAACATCTCACGGCTGTTTGTACCCTATACCAGAGCGCTCTTTTAGTTTCGGTGACCGGAATTCTGACACCGGGTAATAAATCTTCCTGTGCACCGTAAACGCCTACTGCTAGTTTCGGCGGGGAAAATCAGCTGATGTGTGTGTAAAATCAGTAAATCATTACATACTCGTTCTGGATAAACACAGCGCTAAAATTTGTTATGCATGTTGATTGTGATCGTTTTAGTGTAAATTGCATAAGAAACAAACCTTAACAAAATATTTAAAAAACGTAAATTTTACACTATTTCAGACTATTATATCTTCTGTTCTAATTGTGATAAAATGTTTGTTCTTGTTCTAAAATTTACTCTAACATTTCTAGTCTAGCTTAACGCAAAATTAAAGCCGGTATTTATAATAATCTGCCATCAATGGTACCTATACCTTGTAGCGGTATGGCAGCTTGCGTACCCTGACAATCCCCAGAGCTATGCCAGTGGGAGTTTTACTCCTGGTAGGTTCAACCAAGCTGGACTGGTCTGTGTGGGTAGGGGTCAGACAAAAGCTGGTACCCTGGTCCTCCAGGTTGGGGGTTTTAGCATAGGGCTGACACCCCTGTCTATGTAAAAAAAAATAATGAAGTTACGGAAACAACATCAAATGAACAAACTTTGCTGCGGGATGGACATTCGGAGTCTGTGGCTCGTATGACTGTCAGTGGTGAAAGCCGAAAGGAAGCCACTGACATGAAAACGGATGTCCTGACCGCAAAACAGGATACAAGAATAGGATTTTGGAATGTCAGGACAATGTACGAGACAGGTAAACTAAGACAGGTCACGGCAGAAATGAGAAACTATAGGTTACACATCCTGGGGATAAGCGAGAGCAGATGGACAGGGGCAGGAAAAGTTAAAACAGCAACAGGAGAAACAGTACTTTACTCTGGAAGAGAGGAGGGACAGCACAGTGAAGGCGTAGCCATTATTCTACAGAAAGGGATAGAAAGGACATTACTGGAATGGAAACCCATCAACAGACTGATACGATTGAGATTGAGAGGGAGATTCACCAACACTACAATAATACAATGCTACGCACCAACGAATGATAGCGATGAGGAGGTCAAGGATGAATTCTATCAACAACTGCAGAAAGAAATGGAGGACACACCTAGATATGATCTTGTTATAGTAATGGGAGACCTCAATGCGAAAGTTGGTACACACAATACATATAATGAAAGAACAATGGGGAAATGCGGCAGCGGAATAGCAAACGAAAATGGGGATAAGCTAATAAGTTTCTGTAGCATTAACAACCTGGTCATTGGAGGAACACTTTTCCCACATAAGGAAATTCACAAGTTAACATGGGAATCACCAAATGGTCGGGACAGAAACCAGATAGACCACATCATGGTTAACGGTAGATGGAGACATGCATTACAAGATGTGAAGGTAAGAAGAGGTGCAGATGTGGGAAGCGATCACCATTTAGTAGTTGCAAAACTGAAAGTGTGTTACCGGGGCCCGAAAGGGGAGCAAAGAATAGTAACACTGTCCCCTGCCAAGCATGTCGTAGAAGGCGACTAAGGAGGGTTGGGCATGGGGCCGGTTACCCCATCCTGTAAAAAAAATTTAAACCACAAAAAACTTCAACAAATATGGACAAGTCAAATAAAGAAAATACAGGGTTGAACTTGAAGAAACGCCAATACAAGATGTAGAATCATACACATATCTTGGCAGTAATATAGATAAAGTTGGAGGGACAGACAGCGATATCAAAATAAGAATACAAAAAGCAAGAGGAGCTTTCATTGCATTGGGAAATATATGGAGATCAAGAGAAATAGGATCCAACACGAAAATAAGAATCTTCAACTCAAATGTGAAGTCAGTCCTATTGTATGGCTCGGAGACATGGAGAACAACAAAGACAACAACCAAAAAGCTACAGACTTTCATAAATGGGTGCTTGCTTAGAATAGAGGGATTAAAATGGTATGACAAGGTTACCAATGTGGAACTGATGACAAGAACTGGACAAGTGCCAGTGGAACAAGAGATGAGAAGAAGACGATGGCGATGGATAGGACACACACTGAGGAAACCTGTTGATAGCATTACAAGGCAGTCCTTGTTCTGGAACCCCCAGGGCAAGAGAGGCAGAGGAAGACCAAGAAGTACATGGAGAAGAGAGTTTGAAACAGAGGTGAAAATGATGAGGAGAACATGGAAAGAACTTGAGATGATGGCACGTGACAGGAGGACTTGGCATGTGTTTGTTGAAGGCCTATGCTCCTTTGGGAGTGGAGGGTTATGATGAATGAAAAACTGAAAGTGAAACTAAGAAGGGCTGGACCAACTGTAACTACACAGAAAAGGTTTGACATCAGCAAATTGAAGGACCCCCTTACCAGAAAAGCTTTTGCGGCCGACATTAAGAAACGATATCAATTTGCCAAACGCCAGGAAAAGACATTGACTGATGATATAGACCAGAATTTTAACACCATTTCAACAATATATAAGGAAAGTAGCAAATCATGCTTAGGATTCCAGGGAAGGAAGAAGCAAGACTGGATAACACCAGAAACACTAAACACCATAAAGATGAGAAAGGAAATGAAAAGAAAGAAAACAGAAGCGAAGTCCCCCAGGTTAAAGCAACTATATAGCGAACAGTACAGTCAACTGGACAGGGAAGTTAAACGCCAAACCCGAGCCAACAAAAGGAATTTCCTAGACGATCTTGCAAAACAGGCAGAAGAGGCAGCACTGAGAAATGAACAAAGCACAGTATACAAAATAACTAAATTCATCAGCGGAAAACAAGGTGCAAACAATATTACATTAGTAAGAGATAAGCAAGGAAATCTCATCAAGACAGCAGAGGGACAGGAAACAAGATGGTCAGAGCACTTCAGAGAAACTCTGAACAAGGAAATACCAGAGACACAATTGAATGCTCCTGAGGCTGAAAACGATCTAGATGTAAATACAGACATTCCACGAAAAGAAGAAATCATCACAGCAATCATAGGGTTAAAGAACGGTAAAGCTCCGGGCCATGATAACTTAAATGCAGAGCTATTTAAGACAGACCCCGAGCTAGCAGCAGAACTATTAGAACCACTATTTGCACAAGTCTGGAAAACGGGGACAACACCATCAGAGTGGAACAAAGGAATAATTGTCAAATTGCCCAAGAAGGGAGATCTTTCAGACTGCAATAATTGGAGAGGAATCACTCTTCTCTCAGTTCCCAGCAAAATACTAGGCAGGATAATTATACAGAGAATTTCAAAGGCAGTAGATTACAAACTGAGAAAAGAACAAGCAGGATTTAGAAAGAACAGAAGATGTGTAGACCATATATTCACTCTCAGGAACATTATAGAGCAGTGCTCAGAATGGCAAAGACAGCTTTACATAAATTTTGTTGATTTTGAAAAGGCTTTTGACAGCATACATAGGGACAGTTTGTGGAAAATACTGAGGGCTTATGGAATTCCAAGCTGCATAGTGTCAATCATAAAAAGCCTCTATGCCAACTTTACGTGTAGTGTTGGGCAGAGCAACCTAACCTTCGAGGTGAAGACAGGAGTACGACAGGGATGCCCCTTATCAACCACTCTATTTTTAACAGTCATAGACTGGGTGATGCGCCAGACAACAGAGGGCAGTCCAAGAGGAATAAGATGGACTACATTTTCAACATTGGAAGATCTGGAATATGCAGATGACATTGCACTGCTGGCACATTCACATCAACACATCCTGGAAAAAACGGATAGACTTAATAAATTTAGCCAGCAGGTGGGCTTGAACATCAATTTAAAGAAGTCTGAGGTCATGACGCTCAATGTGAGCAACCCTGAGCCCATATCAGTAAGGAATCAGCAACTGGTACAGACAGATACCTTCACATATCTAGGAAGCATAGTAACACCAGACGGTGGGGCAGGCAAAGACATCAACATCAGAATGAATAAGGCAAGAACAGCCTTCTTTAGCCTAAATAACATCTGGAAGTCCTCCCAATACAGCACAAGCACAAAATTAAGATTATACCAGAGTTGCGTGCTTTCTGTGCTTCTCTATGATGCGGAATGCTGGAGAGTCACAGAGAAGGAAATGTCAAAATTGTCCTCTTTTCACACAACATGCCTAAGAAAAATTCACCAAATTTTTTGGCCGAATACCATCACCAACCAAGATCTGCTTACTCGTAGCAAGCAAGAGGACATGCATACCATCATAGCTGGCAGACGCTGGAGCTGGGTTGGTCATGTCCTCAGAAGAGACCCCGATGCCATCACAAGAACAGCTATGCTTTGGACCCCTGAAGGAAAGCGAAAGAGAGGCCGACCAAAAACAACTTGGCGGAGGACTGTGGAGGCTGAGATGCAAAGAATGAACCAGAGTTGGGGCACTGTACGAAGGATGGCCACCGACCGTGGAAAGTGGAATCAATTTGTTGTTGCCCTACAAGACGCCACTAGGCGTGATGGCCACTGACTGCTTTGACGGTCGGCGGTTAAGGATCGAAGAAGAAGATTTATAATAATAAAGTAGCCTGAAAGCATTAATTAAGCCCTATCAAAAGTAAACACCGCCACATTTTTTTCCCGTTATGAAGTTGACCACGTGACCTCTGTCACGATAGCTATAAATAGCGCGGTCAGGAAAAACTAAAGTGTCGCTCGCAAACCGCCGTGATCTGTAATACTATAGCATTGTGCTTAGCGTGTGGTCATATAAGGATAACTCCAGATATGTCTCCATGCACACCGAGGCTAGTACTCGGGGGGCCCATTTCCACAGGCGCTCAGGGCGGGAGACCAGTTTTCACGGCCGGTACATTTAAACTAAATCTTTTGTTTCGTTTGATACAATTATAAATTTTTTAAATCCTCATTCAGTTTCTTTTACAACTGTATATAATATTACTATACTAAGAAACAATTTGGGAAGAACGTACCCTTAAACTTTAACACAATGTAAAAACTCCAAGCGACTGAAAATTCCTTACATCAAAACCACCAAGCCTGTTAAGAGTTAATATATTTTATGTCGCGAACTTACTGTGGCTTTTATGATGCCACGACGTGTTTGTCGCGTTATTTGTTTACAACTGATATGTTCCTGACACAGGGCGTGTACGGGTTTCGCTCGAGCAGCCTAGTATAGCGTGCTTCCTCACGTAATATGTTTTCAGGATTAATTCCGGTCGGCGCGTGCGTGACTTAGTTTATCTGAGCGTATGTGTGTGTGTGTGTGTGTGTGTGTGTGTGTGTGTGGTTTTTTTTTTTTTAATTTTATTTAACACACATTGGACTGTGAATAGTAGCTATAGATCTTAGAAAAACTAGGAATAAAAAGAAGGAGACACAGATGTCGTGAAATATTCTAATCCACATATATAAATTATCAGGTAAATATAAAGCCTAACAAATAAATTCTAATAAAGAAAAGAGCAATGGTAAAATAACAGTGCTGTCACAATAACTGTACTCGAAATCCCCCTTGTTTTATGCTTCGTCTGCAAATTGTAACGCTTTCACGTTGATAGTAAAAGCCTACTGTATTATTACCCGCGTTCTTCAATGAAACGTGTGCTGTATTTCTTGCAAAAACATTGGGATACCAAGCTGATCAATGACCTAATTTTAATATTTCATTCATTCCATTTTATACACGGCGTAACTAAAGACAGATGGACTAACGGATAGAGAGAAGGGAGGGCTGAAAATCAGGAACGCATGCAAAATTGAACACGCATCTCGCTATTAATGCCACCCCAACAAGCGTAACGCGATACACAATTACTAATATCACGCGTGTAAGGCCACATGCACTAACTTTTTCGGACGGACAGTGATAAAAACACTAACCTTCCCAGAGTTAGGTTTTTAAATCCTGAAAAACTCTTATTAGAAAAGATGACAATAGATGGGTTTACGTTTGAAAACATTACAGTACCCAGACAGCACATCTTCGAAACAGGAGGTTGAAGAAATTGCATATTTTGAACGCAGCCACTTAGCTCTTTTAAATTTGTATATTTGGGTTCCTTAGGGCTTGCTGACAAAGAATATGTAAAACGTTACGCAAATAGTCTAGGAATTAACAAGTTATAACCAAAATAAAATAGTGGGGATGCCTGACAGCATGAAATCATTTCTGCTCATAAAATTTTTTTTATAACGTGTTTGAAAAAACCTTACGTACGGAAATAGCTTACCATGTAAACTCCAAATTGATTGGAGCGCAACAAATATAAGACTAAACACGATTGGTCGGACTATAAATACTATCTTTGGTTGTTAGGGGAGACGTAGGAAGGTAAACATTTTTTCAAACACTTGTCGAAACGTGGCTCCATTGGCCAGACTCGCTGATATAATCACTTAGGAGCGTTAGTTCGAGACCACTAGTTCAAATAAGCTTGATAAAGCAACAGTGCGTTGAAGCCAGCTCATATTTTTGCTAAATAAAAGCCTGGAACATAAGCAGATGGGAATTTGTGCCAGTAATTGTGCCAGAATTCATTGCTAGTCAACGTATCTGTGTATTTCCATGAATTGTGGTAGGTTTGAAACATTCAGTATCTTTTAATGAAAATTGAATGTGAATTGTTAATTTATGCCTGTATATATGTGTAGTTCAGTAGCAAACATGATGTAAAGCCTATAATGCTCCAGCCTGAACAGAAGGTGTCGGAGGAAAGTAAAACGGCATGGAATGGCCAAACAGTACACTGACACCTAGATGATTGACTAGAAAGAAATAATGCTGGAATTGCAGAGGCGTAGTAACCATTAAGGAGGTTAATACTGGTATAAAGTATTTCAGATGAAGCTGACAGTTGGCCTAACGCTCTGAACTCAATGTTTGTGATGTATTGTGCTCAGTGTAGAACTAGAGTATCAATTAGTTATGAAGTAGAAGGTACATCCTTCTTGTTTTCAGGGACCGTGGTCTTGATGGTATTGAGCAGCACCTGGTCAGAGCTTTGCTGAATCCAGAGTCGGACAGCATACTCCTTGGTCCATTTAGCTATCAGTGAGGTGTCTCCAGAGCCCAGGGGAGAAATCGAGCAGAGGAGTCTTTTCCTGCCGCCATCACGCAAGATAAGCTGATGTGGCCAGCTGAGCTCAAAATTATGTACCCCCATCTTAAAATAACATTGTAACATAAACTTAAGAGGGGAAGTAAATTGTTTTAATATCAGGAACTGAGAACATCTCCAATACTAGTTCCAATAAAGACAAACTATTGAAGTCATGATGACAAATACCAACAGAGCTTGAACAAAACAAAACCAGTATTACCTCATATTACTACTACACAACTGACACACATAGGATACTTTTAATAATATATGTCACTACAATATTCATATTGAGAAATTCTGTACATATAACTTGTAATTAAAATTGATTGTGATTCCTGGTTCCCTTTGTATTTGAATCAGGACACATATTCATTCATGACAGCAATGAATACATATTGTTATTTGAAAAGTTATCAGTGACTCCTTTAAGATATCCTTGTAGAGTGTTTTATGTATGTGAGTGTCACAGTGTTGTCAAGTGTGGTGGAATAAATTAAATTGTTTATCTGTCTGTTGTTGTTATGACTTACACTTCATCATACACATACCCTAGACATACAACGTAGTCATCACACTATTCCAGAATAATTCTGACTGAGATATATATATATGTGGCAGCAAGTAAGGTTATCTATAATACACTACTCTTATTAGATATAGATACCTTCACAGCTGATCTCAGTCAGTACACTAAGTCCCCTATAAATATTTATAACATCCCACTTCACCACATATATTGGGGTCTCGCTCTTGGGATTTTGAATCTTTCCCTATTAAAAATATTGGGGGTAATTCACTTCAGGGAATATAAGAATTAAAAGGTATCCTTGGGTGGAATTAAATAAGGTTGAGCTCACGGTGCCTGTGTTGTCCATTAGATATATATTTAGAGACTGAATTGTTGGTTAGACATTGTATAAATTTACCTGATAGACAATGGCGGACCTGGCCAAATTTCGATCTGCTGCGGTTCAGACTGCAAAAGAGTTAGGATTAGATGGGCAAGTTATGGTTGCCTATGTCACTACGGAATGTGACAAATTTATTGAACGCGAAGAAAGAAGGTTTGAAGCCGAAAGAAAGTTAGAGGCTGAAAGGGAAATTAAGAAGTTACAATTTGAGGCTGACGCTGAGACTAAGAGGTTGCAGATTGAGGCTGAGGCTAAGAAATTGGAAGCAGAAAGAGAAGACAAAAGATTGGCTGCAGAAAGGGAAGAGAAGAAATTAGCTGCAGAGAGGGAAGAGAAGAAATTAGCTGCAGAAAGGGAAGCAGAAGATAAAAGATTACAAAGGGAACATGAGTTACGACTAAGGGAGTTTGAGTTTCAAGGCCATGCTCCTGAAAATGGTGCCAGTCCCTTTGCCTCTGATGCCACTGCTAGCCAAGGAGCCTCAACCTCAGCTATGAATTTTCATTTAGATCATTTTGTTGAGAAAGACGATGATATAGAGAGCTACCTAAATAGGTATGAACTATTAGCTACCACGTATGGGTTAGAGAGAGAAAGGTGGAGCTTAAAGTTATCTCAGGGACTTCGTGGGGCAGCTTATGAAGTTTTTGCAAAAATGAGCAGAGGTGATCAGGAAAATTATGACATGCTAAAGCAGGCTCTTTTGTTAAGATATGAAAAGAATGCAGAATTTTATAGGAAAAAATTTAGGAATGCTAAACTACTGTCAGGTGAAACCTATCACCAGTTCTCTGCACGAATAGAGACATACTTGGAGAAATGGACTTCTCTGGGGAAAACCCAAGATCTTAAGGAAATGGTCCTTATAGAGCAACTAAGAGAGTCCATGGCTCCAGACCTGAGAAAGTTTCTCATGGAACAAGGTGCAGAGAGGCTGGGTGAGTTGCTAAATGTTGCTGAAAGGTATCAAGCAGCTCAAGCAGAGGTAACAGGTAATAAAAAGAAACAAGTGGATAACTTTAGGGCACCACAGAACTTTAATAAATTTGATCCTAGGGATCAAAACAAAGGTAAGCACCAATTTGATAGGCCACGGTATGAAAATAAAAATAAATTCCCACAATTCGATGAAAGGAAATATGATGAAAGAAAATCTTTCAACCAAGGAAAAAGGTGGTGTAAGAATTGTCAGATGGACAATCATGACACTGACCGTTGCAGAAGGAAACCTGTGTATATGGCAACCCTTCAGGTCAGGTCGACCTCAAGACAGGAGGAGGATATTATGTTGGATACCTCTCCAGAAGAGATGAGGAAGGCACAGGCTGGGGATAAAACACTCAAGCCTTGTTTCAGAAAATTGTCAACTTGTCATACAACTCCAGGCAAGGGAGATTTTTTACATGAAAAACAAGTTGATGTATAGGAAGACTGGAGCTAGATCCAAAGGTCAGGGACAGCTGGTACTTCCTAAAAGATATAGGGCAGACTTAATAAGGAGCCTACATGTGAAACCAGATGGGGACCATGAGAAGATAGGTACCATCATTCAAAAGGTGGCTCACAATTATTATTGGCCCAAAGCAAGATGGGACATTGAGAATTTTGTAGAAAGGTGTAGCATAGCACATGAGGGAACACCCACAAGTGGGAACATGGATCAGGACCTGGACACGCCACGGGGCAAAATTAGGCCTGATAATAAAAAGAAAAATAGATTTGATAAAGTGGACCAAATGGAATGGGAAGCCCCTTTTCACGGACAAGCTTCACTTAACTGTTTTACAATGGCCACTATGCGGAGAGTGCAAAAAGATGTCTTACCCCAGGATAAGCCGAAAATCCCTCAATCGGACTTAAACAAACTGGAGGAAGAGGATGTAGAGAGGAAATCTCTCATCAAGAATTTTAAGTGGGGAGAAGCCCCAAAAGAAAAATTGGTAGCGGTCGTTTTGTGAATGATAATTCTGGGAGGAAAAATCATCACTATAAAGCTTCGAGTGGAAGAGACCATACCGGTGCATGGACAAATAGGTCCACAAAATTAAAGGTCCATATGTAGCTTTGTTAAGAACGTGGACTGATGAAAAGGCAGAGGAAAACATTACATCTTCATACCAATATGTGAATGAGCTGACCACTCGTTTAAAAACTGGCTGGATACTTGCCAATGAAAATTTGAAACAAGCCAGGAAGAAACATGCTGCCTATTATAACAGGAAGGCGAAAGACAGAAATTTGGCTGTGGGAGAGAAAGTACTGCTTCTTTTGCCCGGGAGTCAGAATAAGTTACAAATTGGATGGCAGGGTCCATATACAGTTTTAGAGAAGGTGTCTAGAACAAATTATAAGATAGATAAGAAGGGGAAAGAAAAAATCTATCATGTGAATCTCCTGAAGAAATATTTGGAAAGAGAACATCAGGAAGAGACACACTTGTTGACCTTGTCCATCGCCATGGAGATGAAAAAGGAACCACTTTCATCATTTGAATATCCATTACACCCCTGTGAGACAGCAGCACAGGTGAAAATCAGTACACATTTAACGAAAACTCAGAAAGAGAGAGTGCAACAGGTTCTAAATAATCATGCAGAGGTGTTAACAGACCGACCAGGGCATACAAACCTATTGGAATATGATATGAAACTGATAGACCCCACACCTGTCTGTATGAAACCATATTCGATTCCGTTTGCTAAGGAGAAAGCTTTGAAGGAAGAGATAGACTATCTATTGAAGGAGGGAATTATTTCACACAGTGAATCCTCATATAGTTCCGGTGTTGTACTCTTAAGGAAGCCCTCTGGAGAACATAGACTCTGTATAGATTACAGGAGACTGAATGCTATTACAGAAGGACAGGTGGATCCATTGCCGGATACAAATCAGCTGTTTGCCAGGCTATATAAAGCTAAATATTTCTCAAAAGTGGATCTGAGTAAAGGATACTATCAGATTCCAGTAAAGCCTGAGGTTAGACCATACCTAGCTTTTAGTACCTCAGAAGGACACTATGAGTTTAATAGATTGCCATTTGGATTGAAGAATGCGCCTAGTGTCTTCTCTAGAATGATGAGAAAATTGTTGGATGTAAACATTTCGGAGGAACGTAATGAATCCCTGAGTTGCCTCTTTGATTGAGGATATTCCGAATGTTTCATACAGGATAATAAGAAGATTATGGGATCCACTACGAAAACTCTGCTATCACCAGGTATATGTTATCTCCTCATAACGTACATTTTGAGGGAAATATAATGTTCTCTGGACATGTCATTGCGCAGACTCAGAGAAGAGAAATGGTGAATACGGGTTGCGAAGCAGCATTAAGACAAGCACTCACACTTGCGGCTGTTCAGTAACATAACCGAAATATATTATTGGTTGTAGAAGTCTGAGGCAGATTTCATGAGTAGTGCCTACTCTGAATGGACCCAACTACATAAAACCATGATAGCACCACAGCAGAGTAAAGTCAAGTTGACTTACATTTATCTATGTGTATATAGAATAAAGGACTGACATGGGATGTCTGTTTTAAGAGGGGAGGTGTCGTGAAATATTCTAATCCACATATATAAATTATCAGGTAAATATAAAGCCTAACAAATAAATTCTAATAAAGAAAAGAGCAATGGTAAAATAACAGTGCTGTCACAATAACTGTACTCGAAATCCCCTTGTTTTATGCTTCGTCTGCAAATTGTAACGCTTTCACGTTGATAGTAAAAGCCTACTGTATTATTACCCGCGTTCTTCAATGAAACGTGTGCTGTATTTCTTGCAAAAACATTGAGATACCAAGCTGATCAATGACCTAATTTTAATATTTCATTCATTCCATTTTATACACGGCGTAACAAAAGACAGATGGACTAAAGGATAGAGAGAAGGGAGGGCTGAAAATCAGGAACGCATGCAAAATTGAACACGCGTCTCGCTATTAATGCCACCCCAACAAGCGTAACGCGATACACAATTACTAATATCACGCGTGTAAGGCCACATGCACTAACTTTTTCGGACGGACAGTGATAAAAACACTAACCTTCCCAGAGTTAGGTTTTTAAATCCTGAAAAACTCTTATTAGAAAAGATGACAATAGATGGGTTTACGTTTGAAAACATTACAGTACCCAGACAGCACATCTTCGAAACAGGAGGTAGAAGAAATTGCATATTTTGAACGCAGCCACTTAGCTCTTTTAAATTTGTATATTTGGGTTCCTTAGGGCTTGCTGACAAAGAATATGTAAAACGTTACGCAAATAGTCTAGGAATTAACAAGTTATAACCAAAATAAAATAGTGGGGATGCCTGACAGCATGAAATCATTTCTGCTCATAAAATTTTTTTATAACGTGTTTGAAAAAACCTTACGTACGGAAATAGCCTACCATGTAAACTCCAAATTGATTGGAGCGCAACAAATATAAGACTAAACACGATTGGTCGGACTATAAATACTATCTTTGGTTGTTAGGGGAGACGTAGGAAGGTAACATTTTTTCAAACACTTGTCGAAACGTGGCTCCATTGGCCAGACTCGCTGATATAATCACTTAGGAGCGTTAGTTCGAGACCACTAGTTCAAATAAGCTTGATAAAGCAACAGTGCGTTGAAGCCAGCTCATATTTTTGCTAAATAAAAGCCTGGAACATAAGCAGATGGGAATTTGTGCCAGTATTTGTGCCAGAATTCATTGCTAGTCAACGTATCTGTGTATTTCCATGAATTGTGGTAGGTTTGAAACATTCAGTATCTTTTAATGAAAATTGAATGTGAATTGTTAATTTATGCCTGTATATATGTGTAGTTCAGTAGCAAACATGATGTAAAGCCTATAATGCTCCAGCCTGAACAGAAGGTGTCGGAGGAAAGTAAAACGGCATGGAATGGCCAAACAGTACACTGACACCTAGATGATTGACTAGAAAGAAATAATGCTGGAATTGCAGAGGCGTAGTAACCATTAAGGAGGTTAATACTGGTATAAAGTATTTCAGATGAAGCTGACAGTTGGCCTAACGCTCTGAACTCAATGTTTGTGATGTATTGTGCTCAGTGTAGAACTAGAGTATCAATTAGTTATGAAGTAGAAGGTACATCCTTCTTGTTTTCAGGGACCGTGGTCTTGATGGTATTGAGCAGCACCTGGTCAGAGCTTTGCTGAATCCAGAGTCGGACAGCATACTCCTTGGTCCATTTAGCTATCAGTGAGGTGTCTCCAGAGCCCAGGGGAGAAATCGAGCAGAGGAGTCTTTTCCTGCCGCCATCACGCAAGATAAGCTGATGTGGCCAGCTGAGCTCAAAATTATGTACCCCCATCTTAAAATAACATTGTAACATAAACTTAAGAGGGGAAGTAAATTGTTTTAATATCAGGAACTGAGAACATCTCCAATACTAGTTCCAATAAAGACAAACTATTGAAGTCATGATGACAAATACCAACAGAGCTTGAACAAAACAAAACCAGTATTACCTCATATTACTACTACACAACTGACACACATAGGATACTTTTAATAATATATGTCACTACAATATTCATATTGAGAAATTCTGTACATATAACTTGTAATTAAAATTGATTGTGATTCCTGGTTCCCTTTGTATTTGAATCAGGACACATATTCATTTATGACAGCAATGAATACATATTGTTATTTGAAAAGTTATCAGTGACTCCTTTAAGATATCCTTGTAGAGTGTTTTATGTATGTGAGTGTCACAGTGTTGTCAAGTGTGGTGGAATAAATTAAATTGTTTATCTGTCTGTTGTTGTTATGACTTACACTTCATCATACACATACCCTAGACATACAACGTAGTCATCACACTATTCCAGAATAATTCTGACTGAGATATATATATATGTGGCAGCAAGTAAGGTTATCTATAATACACTACTCTTATTAGATATAGATACCTTCACAGCTGATCTCAGTCAGTACACTAATTCCCCTATAAATATTTATAACATCCCACTTCACCACAACAGATAAAATATTTTAGCCATAGAAAAGAACATAACATCCTGCTGCAGACGATAATAGAAGAACAGGGTGAAGACAATTGTACAAGATAAAGACGGCGCTATAAATGGGAAGATAACTTCAAGAGATGGACAGGAAAGAGTCGATCCGAGTGCACCATCAAGACAACAGACAGGTGACGCTGGAGATCCATTGCAGCAAACCTTCGATGAGGAAATGGCAGCTGATGTTGATAATGACAATGATGAAGACCGGGCTTGAATGGATCAGGTGACCATGTTTCGCTGCTATTGATATGTGGTGGGCGCGCAGGCAAAATGAAGGATAGGACACACTGAGGAAAACATGTTGATAGCATTACAAAGCAGTATTTGTTCTGGAATCCCCAGGGTAAGAGAGATAGACACGGAGAAGAGAACTGGAGACAGACATGAAGGAGACATGGATGGAACGAACGAAATTTTTATTTCATCAGGGTTCAGAAATAGGCATTATTGCTTTTTTATTATATTTATGGCCTGAAATAATACAATTCTCAAAATTCAACAATCCCTGCTAAAAGGTAAAGGTAAAGGATCCCGTTACACGCCCATTGAGGCATATTGGGAATATGGTGTTAGGCCTATATTTTCTTGACCATCGGCCCACTAGGGGTGATGTGGTCAACATCCCGCCGGTAGCCTTAACCTTCCAGAGTTGCTCTGCCACCCAGTTCATGAGGCTGGGTCGACCCCGGAGCCGTTTGCGGTCTAAAAAAAATTCCACCTCAACTGGGGATCGAACCATGGACCACCGAGCTAAGAAGCCAGTGCACTAACCACTGTGTCGTTACCGCGGCTCCCAATCCCTGCTAAGCGCTGTTAATTTGTTCCTGAACAATCGAGCGCTAACCGGAAAAAAAAAAACGCTCAAAAATTGGTTTCTCAAAAGAATTACTAGAAATTTCATTAATTCGATCCTACTATTTAGAAGGATATATCGAAATTACGTAAATAGTGATAAATAACAAAAATTAAAAAGCTAACACCATTTATTAACTACATATAATTGTAAGACATATTGACAAGAAACGAAATATTATGTATGCACTGTATTAACAACAAACAAACAAAAAAGTATAGGACTTTTAATCGCTGCTACATCCGTCGCTTGTGGCTACAGTTGTCACGGCAGAGCTGACTCCATAATCAAACGACTGGTTAGCAGAAAGTTTTGAAGGTACCGTATTTAAAAAGTTTTTCTAGCTCCATATGCAAAAGACACGGCTGTTTGGTTAATGGGGACAGAAGATATTCGAGGAGACGTTAAACAAATAAACGAATCGACTTTGCTTTGCTTTACCACCATGTTTTTTACTTCAAGAAGCATTTAAGATATTGTTCTATGTAATGGATTACCACAGAACTGCGTTCCATTTTGGGGTTATGTTTGATTATGCAGGCAGTAACAATGCTTCTTGGCATTCCCCCCACCCTGAATGAACGTGATAAGCATGTGCAAAATATATTCCTGCTTCCACGGAGTTTAGCGCTGAGCGTAAGATCAAAAGTTTTAAGCGTGTAACAGAAATATCGCATACAATTTAAAAAAAGCGTTATATCGAAATATCGAAAAAGCGCTAAAGGAACAGTGTAAGACCGGGGGGGGGGGGTGGGGGGGGGGGGGGGGGGGGGGGGGGGGGGGGGTTGCTTATCTTCATATTACAACCAAATTTTCAAATTCAAAAGACCGTGAGCTGATGGTACAGGACAGGAAGACTTGGCATGTATGTTGAAGACCTATGCTCCTTGGGAAGCAGAACGGTGATGAGGAAGATGAGGTGAATGGGGAAAAGGCACAATAAAGCGCAACTGTGTGACCAGTAAAAATCTAGATGAAAGGCACAAGAAAATTGCAAGACGGGATGTATCAACCAGCACAACATTTTATTTTTCATTGAGGTTTTTGCCTTCTTGTGGCGAGGCACACATCTTTCAACCTAAACTGGTCCGCTGGTTATATCAGTGCGTCACTGCCATTCAAGAATGAATGGAAGCAGGACTGACTCGGAGATGAATGGGAGGAAGGGGAGGGTAGAAGCAGAAAATAATTCTGCGGAGCAATTAGAATTCGTTGTACCTGAGATAATTTAGGTAAAAGTAGTCCTATAGCATATGCTGCTGTAGGGGAGTGAAGCGTTAGAGATGACCATACCTAGGTCCAGATGTACGAGGTGCGATGACCAGCTCCCTTCCTCGTTGCCTTAGCTTTCCCTAACTCAAGTTCAGAGTCAGTACCCATTTACAGTTCTGGAGACTGACCTACAAAGTTTTGATCCCGGAACCCGATAACTACAAAACAAATAAATATAAGGGAAGGGACTGATAAGAAAATGAAACCACAATCTATCAGGGTAAGAATGTAATAAACATACTCGTTGGAACATATTTCATCTGTATCCTTTAATCTTGACATCAAAAACACGAGCAGCGCTGATATTACCCTCAGGTTTAAATACTAAACCAATGATTCATGGAAATATTTTATCGATCTGGAAATCCCCGACTGCTGCAGCACGTGCACTTGGCAGCGGCATGTTGCAGCTCCCTTCAGTCACTTTGAGAGGGGTGAGGATGGTGTGGTGAAGTGGGATGTTATAAATACTTATAGGGAACTTAGTGTACTGACTGAGATCAGCTGTGAAGGTCTCTATATCTATTAAGAGTAGTGTATTATAGATAACCTTACTTGCTACCACATATCTATATATCTCAGTCAGAATTATTCTGGAATAGTGTGATGCTACGTTATGTGTCTAGGGTATGAGTATGGTGAAGTGTAAGTCACAACAACAGACAGATAAACAATTTAATTTAATCCACTACTCTTGACAACACTGTGACACTCACATACATATAACACTCTACAAAGATATCTTAAAAGAGTCACTGATAAACTTTCAAATAACAATATGTATTCATTACTGGCATGAATGAATATGTGTCCTGATTCAACTACAAGGGAACCAGGAATCACAATCAATTTAAATTACAAGTTATGTACAGAATGTATTTAATATGAATATTGTAGTGACATATATTATTACAAATGTTCTATGTGTGTCAGTTGTGTAGTAGTAAAATGAGGTAATACTGGTTTTGTTTTGTTCAAGCTCTGTTGGTATTTGTCATCATGACTTCAATAGTTTGTCTTTAGGGACCAGTATTGGAGATGTTCACAGTTCCTGATTTTAAGACAAGTAAATTCCCCTCTTAATGTTAATTTTAAAAAGTCAGTTCAAGATGAGGGGACATAATGTTGAGCTCAGCTGGCCAAGTTAGCTTATCTGGCGTGATGGCGGCAGGAAAGGACTCCTCTGCTCGAATTCTCCTCTGGGCTCTGGAGACACCTCACTGATAGCTAAAAGGACCAAGGAGTATGCTGTCCGACACTGGATTCAGCAAAGCTCTGACCAGGTGCTGCTCAGTACCATCAAGACCACTGTCCCACAATTCATACGAATAAACACAGATACGTTGATTAGCAATGAATTCTGGCACAAACTGGCACAAATTCCCATCTGCTTATCTTCCAGGCTTTTATTTAGCCAAATATAAGCTGGCTTCAACGCACTGATGCTTTATCAAGCTATTTTAAACAAGTGGTTTCGAACTAACGCTCCCAAGTGTGTATATCAGCGAGTCTGACCAATGAGCCCCGTTTCGACAAGTGTTTGAAAAAATGTTACCTTTCCCCGTTTCCCCTAACAACCAAGATAGTATTTATAGCCCGACCAATCGTGGTTAGGCTTTCATTTGTTGCGCTCCAATCATTTGGAGTTTACATGGTAGGCTATTTCTGTAACGTAAATTTTTTTCAAACACGAAAAAAAAAATCTTATGAGCAGAAATGATGTTATGCTGTCAGGCACCCCCAATATTTTATTTTGGGTATAATTTATTAATTCCTGGACTATTTGCGTAACGTTTTACATATTATTTGTCAGCAAGCCCTAAGGAACCCAAAAATACAAATTTAAAGGAGCTACGTGGCTGCATTCAAAATATGCAATTTCTTCTACCTCCTGTTTCGAAGATGTGCTGTCTGGGTACTGTTATGTTCTCAACCGTAAACCCATCTAATGTTATCTTTTCTAATAAGAGTTTTTTTTATGATTTATAAACCTAACTCTGGGAAAGGGTAGTGTATTTTATCACTGTCCGTCTGAAAAAAAATTAGTGCATGTAGACTTACACGCGTGATGCATGCGTTCCTGATTTTCAGCCCTCCCCTCTCTCTTTATCCTTTTGTCCATCTGTTCGTTCGTTTTGGTAACGCAGTATAATTAATGTTAGGATTAATTTAGGTCATTACGCAGTACGTCTCAATGTTTTTTCTTAGAAATGCAGCACACGTTTCATTGAAGAAGGCGGGTAATAATACAGTAAGCTTTTATATCAACGTGAAAGCGTTACAATTTGCAGACGAAGCAGAAAACAAGGGGGATTTCGAGTACATTCTTTGTGACAGCACTGTTATTTTACCATTGCTCTTCTCTTTATTAATTTTATTTGTTAGGCTTCATATTTACCTAATAATTTATATATGTGGATTAGAATATTTCATGACACCTCCCCTCTTAAAACAGACATTATATGTCAGTCCTTTATTCTATATACACATAGAGAAATTTATTATTATTTCTGGGGTTTACGGTGATTCTCATCACACGGATGGCGGCTTAAAAAATCCGCTCCCAGATTTGTTTTTCCAGATATATACTCAATGCTAAAATTATATGGAGCCAGAAGCAAAGACCATCGGAGTAACCTAGAGTTCTCATGCTTAGCCTGTGCTAAAAACGATAAAGGTTTGTGATCTGTTTGCAACTTAAATGCCTTCCCATATAGATAAATATTGAATTTCTTTATCGCCCATATTACTGCAAGACATTCTTTTTCGCTAGTTGAGTAGTTGATTTCAGCTTTATTCAACTTTCTGCTAGCATATGCCACTGGGCTTAATTCCCCATCCAATGCATCTGATTTCTGTAGAAGAGTTGCACCCAGCCCAATATTACTTGCATCCGTCCTTACTATGAATTCTTGACTTAAGTCAGGTAATTTCAAAATGGGTTTACTTGTGAGCTTTTCCTTCAACTCTTGGTAAGTCATTTCACATTGTGGAGTCCATGTAATGCGATCTGGATGTCCTTTACGTGTCAATTCAGTTAACGGTGCACATATGGAATTAAAGTTTTTGATATACTTCTGGTAGAAACCACATAATGAGACAAAGGATCTCACGTCCTTCTTGGTTTGTGGTCTCGGGGCTTTCTGTAGTTTCTCTAAATTCTTTGGGTCAGGGGTCATGTTTCCCTGATAAACTGTGTGTCCCAAAAATTCCAATTCTTTACATCCAACGCAACATTTGGTTGGTCGGGCTGTTAAATTTGCCTCCCTAAGTCGATCAAACAGCATGTTCAGAGAGTCAATGTGTTCCTCAAATGTTTCTGTTGCTATAAGGATATCATCCATAAAATTTGTTATACAGGGATTATTCAGAGGATCCAATAATTTTCTCATCATTCTAGAGAAGACACTAGGCGCATTCTTCAATCCAAATGGCAATCTATTAAACTCATAGTGTCCTTCTGAGGTACTAAAAGCTAGGTATGGTCTAACCTCAGGCTTTACTGGAATCTGATAGTATCCTTTACTCAGATCCACTTTTGAGAAATATTTAGCTTTATTTAGCCTGGCAAACAGCTGATTTGTATCCGGCAATGGATCCACCTGTCCTTCTGTAATAGCGTTCAGTCTCCTGTAATCTATACAGAGTCTATGTTCTCCAGAGGGCTTCCTTAAGAGTACAACACCGGAACTATACGAAGACTCACTGTGCGAAATAATTCCTTCCTTCAATAGATAGTCTATCTCTTCCTTCAAAGCTTTTTCCTTAGCAAACGGAATCGAATATGGTTTCATACAGACAGGTGTGGAGTCTATGAGTTTCATATCATATTCCAATAGGTTTGTATGCCCTGGTCGGTCTGTTAACACCTCTGCATGATTATTTAGAACCTGTTGCACTCTCTCTTTCTGAGTTTTCGTTAAATGTGTACTGATTTTCACCTGTGCTGCTGTCTCACAGGGGTGTAATGGATATTCAAATGATGAAAGTGGTTCCTTTTTCATCTCCATGGCGATGGACAAGGTCAACAAGTGTGTCTCTTCCTGATGTTCTCTTTCCAAATATTTCTTCAGGAGATTCACATGATAGATTTTTTCTTTCCCCTTCTTATCTATCTTATAATTTGTTCTAGACACCTTCTCTAAAACTGTATATGGACCCTGCCATCCAATTTGTAACTTATTCTGACTCCCAGGCAAAAGAAGCAGTACTTTCTCTCCCACAGCCAAATTTCTGTCTTTCGCCTTCCTGTTATAATAGGCAGCATGTTTCTTCCTGGCTTGTTTCAAATTTTCATTGGCAAGTTTCCAGCCAGTTTTCAACCGAGTGGTCAGCTCATTCACATATTGGTATGAAGATGTAATGTTTTCCTCTGCCTTTTCATCAGTCCACGTTCTTAACAAAGCTACATATGGACCTTTAATTGTGTGGACCTATTTGTCCATGCACCGGTATGGTCTCTTCCACTCGAAGCTTTATAGTGATGATTTTTCCTCCCAGAATTATCATTCACAAAACGACCGCTACCAATTTTTCTTTTCCTGGGGTTTCCTCCCCACTTAAAATTCTTGATGAGAGATTTCCTCTCTACATCTTCTTCCTCCAGTTTGTTTAAGTCCGATTGAGGGATTTTCGGCTTATCCTGGGGTAAGACATCTTTTTGCACTCTCCGCATAGTGGCCATTGAAAAACAGTTAAGTGAAGCTTGTCCGTGAAAAGGGGCTTCCCATTCCATTTGGTCCACTTTATCAAATTTATTTTTCCTTTTATTGTCAGGCCTAATTTTGCCCCATGGCGTGTCCAGGTCCTGATCCATGTTCCCACTTGTGGGTGTTCCCTCATGTGCTATGCTACACCTTTCTACAAAATTTTCAATGTCCCATCTTGCTTTGGGCCAATAATAATTGTGAGCCACCTTTTGAATGATGGTACCTATCTTCTCATGGTCCCCATCTGGTTTCACATGTAGGCTCCTTATTAAGTCTGTCCTATATCTTTTTGGAAGAACCAGCTGTCCGTGACCATTGGATCTAGCTCCAGTCTTCCTATACATCAACTTGTTTTTCATGTAAAAATCTCCCTTGCCTGGAGTTGTATGACAAGTTGACAATTTTCTGAAACAAGGCTTGAGTGTTTTATCCCCAGCCTATGCCTTCCTCATCTCTTCTGGAGTGGTATCTAACATAATATCCTCCTCCTGTCTTGAGGTCGACCTGACCTGAAGGGTTGCCATATACACAGGTTTCCTTCTGCAACGGTCAGTGTCATGATTGTCCATCTGACAATTTTTACACCACCTTTTTCCTTGGTTGAAAGATTTTCTTTCATTATATTTCCTTTCATCGAATTGTGGGAATTTATTTTTATTGTCATACCGTGGCCTATCAAATTGGTGCTTACCTTTATTTTGATCCCTAGGATCAAATTTATTAAAGTTCTGTGGTGCCCTAAAGTTATCCACCTGTTTCTTTTTATTACCTGTTACCTCTGCTTGAGCTGCTTGATACCTTTCAGCAACATTTAGCAACTCACCCAGCCTCTCTGCACCTTGTTCCATGAGAAACTTTCTCAGGTCTGGAGCCATGGACTCTCTTAGTTGCTCTATAAGGACCATTTCCTTAAGATCTTGGGTTTTCCCCAGAGAAGTCCATTTCTCCAAGTATGTCTCGATTCGTGCAGAGAACTGGTGATAGGTTTCACCTGACAGTAGTTTAGCATTCCTAAATTTTTTCCTGTAAAACTCTGCATTCTTTTCATACCTTAACAAAAGAGCCTGCTTTAGCATGTCATAATTTTCCTGATCACCTCTGCTCATTTTTGCAAAAACTTCATAAGCTGCCCCACGAAGTCCCTGAGATAACTTTAAGCTCCACCTTTCTCTCTCTAACCCATACGTGGTAGCTAATAGTTCGTACCTATTTATATAGCTCTCAATATCATCGTCTTTCTCAACAAAATGATCTAAATGAAAGTTCATAGCTGAGGTCGAGGCTCCCTGAGTAACCGTAGCATCAGAGGCAAAGGGACTGGCACCATTTTCAGGAGCATGGCCTTGAAACTCAAACTCCCTTAGTCGTAACTCATGTTCCCTTTGTAATCTCTTCTCCTTCTTTTCTGCTTCCCTCTCTGCAGCTAATCTCTTCTCTTCTCTTTCTGCAGCTAATTTCTTCTCTTCTCTTTCTGCAGCTAATTTCTTCTCTTCCCTTTCTGCAGCTTGTCTTCTTTCCTCGGCTTCCAATGCTTTAGCCTCTTTGTCAGCCTCAATCTGCAACCTCTTAGTCTCAGCCTCAGCCTGCAACCTCTTAGTCTCAGCCTCAGCTTCAAATTGTAACTTCTTAATTTCCCTTTCAGCCTCTAACCTTCTTTCGGCTTCTTTTTCTAATCTTCTTTCTTCGCGTTCAATAAATTTGTCACATTCCGTTGTGACATAGGCAACCATAACTTGCCCATCTAATCCTAACTCTTTTGCAGTCTGAACCGCAGCAGATCGAAATTTGGCCAGGTCCGCCATTGTCTATCAGGTAAATTTTTATAATGTCTACCCAACAATTCAATTTCTAACTATATATCTAATGGACAACACAGGCACCGTGAGCTCAACCTTATTTAATTCCACCCAAGGATACCTTTTAATTCTTATATTCCCTGAAGTGAATTACCCCCAATATTTTTAATAGTTAAAGATTCAAAATCCCAAGAGCGAGCCCCCAATATATGTGGTGAAGTGGGATGTTATAAATACTTATAGGGAACTTAGTGTACTGACTGAGATCAGCTGTGAAGGTATCTATATCTATTAAGAGTAGTGTATTATAGATAACCTTACTTGCTACCACATATCTATATATCTCAGTCAGAATTATTCTGGAATAGTGTGATGCTACGTTATTTGTCTAGGGTATGAGTATGGTGAAGTGTAAGTCACAACAACAGACAGATAAACAATTTAATTTAATCCACTACTCTTGACAACACTGTGACACTCACATACATATAACACTCTACAAAGATATCTTAAAAGAGTCACTGATAAACTTTCAAATAACAATATGTATTCATTACTGGCATGAATGAATATGTGTCCTGATTCAACTACAAGGGAACCAGGAATCACAATCAATTTAAATTACAAGTTATGTACAGAATGTATTTAATATGAATATTGTAGTGACATATATTATTACAAATGTTCTATGTGTGTCAGTTGTGTAGTAGTAAAATGAGGTAATACTGGTTTTGTTTTGTTCAAGCTCTGTTGGTATTTGTCATCATGACTTCAATAGTTTGTCTTTAGGGACCAGTATTGGAGATGTTCACAGTTCCTGATTTTAAGACAAGTAAATTCCCCTCTTAATGTTAATTTTAAAAAGTCAGTTCAAGATGAGGGGACATAATGTTGAGCTCAGCTGGCCAAGTTAGCTTATCTGGCGTGATGGCGGCAGGAAAGGACTCCTCTGCTCGAATTCTCCTCTGGGCTCTGGAGACACCTCACTGATAGCTAAAAGGACCAAGGAGTATGCTGTCCGACACTGGATTCAGCAAAGCTCTGACCAGGTGCTGCTCAGTACCATCAAGACCACTGTCCCACAATTCATACGAATAAACACAGATACGTTGATTAGCAATGAATTCTGGCACAAACTGGCACAAATTCCCATCTGCTTATCTTCCAGGCTTTTATTTAGCCAAATATAAGCTGGCTTCAACGCACTGATGCTTTATCAAGCTATTTTAAACAAGTGGTTTCGAACTAACGCTCCCAAGTGTGTATATCAGCGAGTCTGACCAATGAGCCCCGTTTCGACAAGTGTTTGAAAAAATGTTACCTTTCCCCGTTTCCCCTAACAACCAAGATAGTATTTATAGCCCGACCAATCGTGGTTAGGCTTTCATTTGTTGCGCTCCAATCAATTTGGAGTTTACATGGTAGGCTATTTCTGTAACGTAAATTTTTTTCAAACACGTTAAAAAAAAAAATCTTATGAGCAGAAATGATTTTATGCTGTCAGGCACCCCCAATATTTTATTTTGGGTATAATTTATTAATTCCTGGACTATTTGCGTAACGTTTTACATATTATTTGTCAGCAAGCCCTAAGGAACCCAAAAATACAAATTTAAAGGAGCTACGTGGCTGCATTCAAAATATGCAATTTCTTCTACCTCCTGTTTCGAAGATGTGCTGTCTGGGTACTGTTATGTTCTCAACCGTAAACCCATCTAATGTTATCTTTTCTAATAAGAGTTTTTTATGATTTATAAACCTAACTCTGGGAAAGGGTAGTGTATTTTATCACTGTCCGTCTGAAAAAAAAAATTAGTGCATGTAGACTTACACGCGTGATGCATGCGTTCCTGATTTTCAGCCCTCCCCTCGTGTTACGGTATATGATATTAACGCCGTCTGCTAAAGGTTAGCGGACGTGCAAATGTAAAGGTTAAGACATTTAATATATTGCGATAGATGTTTCAATTATTGAACGCTCCATACACGATCGATTATGACGTGTCTAGCGTTGTTTAGGACACAGTCGGTAACTAGGAGACGCTACCCTTTGTTACTTGACCGCCAAGCTGAATAGCTGCGTTTTTCTAACCTTCCAATTCAATGGCATGATATAGCCATTTATATGTGCATTTTTGATGGACCAGGGTCAGTCCTAGAACTCTATATGAGAGGAAAATTTATGGAGGTTAGTATTTAACTAGAATTCTCAGAAGGAGGAGAATAATCGTCAAATTCGTATGAAATATTCAGACTCGCAGTCTCACTGTCGGCAGGTAGCCATGTCTAGCTGCGCGTGCATATAGCTGTGATGTTCTGACGACAATACTGCATTGTATCCTTAAACGGACATTGACACGTAAACCAGCAGTCTACGTTATTGATTAATTTATGCATGACTTATAAGGACTTATGTTCTGTTCCTATTTGAAATGATCATCCTGTGTGTACATGTGATTAAATATTACGGACTCAATCTGAAGGCATTAATTACTTCATTAATGTTGCTGAGTTCAAGTTACATGAACTACTTCTTCATACCATGCTACTGAGTTGTATGAACACCTTCACCCTAATTCGCGTAATACTAAACAAAGCACGATTAACAAGAGATCACTAAAGTAACCATACTCAGTGCATGATCTTCAACCGGCAAATAACTCAGCAACAAAGTGGCGGCCGAATGCGGGGAACGACAGAAAAAAAGAAACAAACTTCTGTTCCTTACGCACATGTTAACCATAATATTTATGATCAAGTTTCGATCACATGATCCAGTCGAAGATGACGTCTTACTCATTCTAATGCCTAACAACGTGACGTCACTGAAAGTCGTGTAGGTGATCTGTCGGAGAAACCAAAGTTGTTTTCTAAGTCTAACCAGGGGAAACATGAGCCATTGAAGCAAACACACGATATGGACTACAGGAGCAGACAGTCAGGGGCATTAGCCTAGCTGTTGACGACCTCTAGCACTGATCTAAGCAACGGAAAAGATAAGTCTAGTTGTTTTAATACTGTCGTCATTGCAAACAGTAATACTGAGTCCATGCCTTTTGCCTGCATAGGCATGTCTTTTCTGAATGTGTTTCATGTATTTTTTTGGGTTGTTTTAATGTGTTGTTAATTAGTGGGAGGTAGGGAGGATGAACCGAAATTAGATTCTGTGGCTCTCACGATGCCTGAATTGATTTCGGTCGTTTCTTAGGGCAGTTAAACGATTGCACTTTTGGAAGCCCCATTGAGGTTTGCCATTGGACTGTCTGTCCAAATCTGCTGTCGTCTGACGATTTGTGTTAGCTGTACCGTTCCGTAGATAACTGGTGTATTTTATTCGTACTCAGTTCACAATTTTATTCAGTTTTGTATCATGTTCGTTAACTATTTCGTCCAGTCTCCTCTTACTATCATTTATTTGATGATTGTTAAATGGTCGTCCGTTATGAGTCCTGTGATGTCATCATTTTTTGCAGTCATTTTTTTTTTTTTGTGTACTTTGAATATTAAGTTGACCTCGGGTCAGACCTTGACCCTTCATTTGGCTTGTGACACTTCCGCTTGTTTTATTTAGTTCATAAATTCATTTTTAATTGTGAAAATGTCTTGTTTGCGTCTTGACATTGTTTGTACCCTTTAGTTGCATCATTGTTTTGTTTGTCCTCATGATATATATTAAATACTAAATTAATAATATGATATTATATGCAATAATACACTTGTAATTTAATTTAATTAATTTTTTCTGATATTTAAGGTTAATATGGGACATTGCATAATTATGCAGTGATAGTCCAAGAAAGTAGCACTACAATTTATAAGAGATGCCTAGGGCATAATAATATAATATATATATATTGACCAAATAAAATAATCTTATAGTCTACCTTTGAGGTAATAGACCCATTGTATATTATTTAATATACTTTTCTGGTACTAAGAGAGTGACTTAGTACATTGAACAATATAATTACTAGGAATCATACCCAACATTATTGGATATTGAGATTAATTGTGTGATGTAATTACATTATAGTTAACAGATATCATAACTATTTATGATATAGTTATTATTTAGATACAATATTGTTACAAAATATTGTCTATTAGTTGAACTTAGACATAAGAGTTCAGTACTATTGTGATTATTTATATTGAATATTCCTAAGTTGAGTAAGTATAATAATTACTCTGAAGCTACTATTGACTATTTTAATCAGTAATTACCAATAATTACTTACCAGATAAAAGTCAAAATGCTTACTATAGACCATTTCGTTAAAATTGGTAAGGAATATGGTTATAAATCTCAAGAACTTCGTCAGTTTGCTGAGGCAGAACTGGAAAAAACATAAAGCAGAAATGGAGGAACAAAAGGCTGCATTAAAGAAAGAGGAGGAGGAACGTGAGATGAAGCAAATTGCCAAGGAAAATAGATTAAGAGAGATTGCTCAACGTGAAAGAGAAGAGCAAAGAGCAATTACCAAACAGGAAGAAGAGAATAAATTGAAACGAGAGGAAATTATTTTACAACAAGAAATGGAATTGGCGCGTATTAAATTGGAGACAGCAAGATTACAAGCACAAAGTGCTGATGCAAACCAGAATAATAACGCACAAAATGGATCGTCATCCAGCCAAACTAAACATTTCTACAACTTTAAATTACCCACTCTCAACTTAAACGTGGACGACCTTTCATCGTTCCTGTCACGTTTTGAACAGACTTGCAAAACAAACCATTTGCCTGAAGAGTCATGGGTACTCAAGTTAAATGAATTCTTGGTTGGAGAACCACTGACGGCTTCTCAAAATGCTGACCCATCAATAGCAAATAACTACGGTGCTATTAAGTCCTTGCTTTTACGAAGGTTTCACCTGGACGAGGAACACTGTAGGTTGAAATTTAAGGGAATTTTACCTGAATCTCCAAAAGATTTTGCAGGATTCATTGCGAACATACGCAATACATTTAATAGATGGGTTGAACTGGCAGAAGTCAACAAATCGTACGACAAATTAGTTGATTTACTACTACGGGATAAGGTATTATCTTCGGTTAGCCAGCCATTTTTTGCATATTTGCAGGAGCGTAAACCAGGTACTATGGACGAGTTAGAAAAAATTTCTTTAAACTACTGTTCGGCACATCCGAATGCAACCATTTCTAACTCCTCATTAAGAGAACCTCTACCTGTAGCGTCTAATATGGCCTACAATCATAATAACAAACAAAGACATCACAGTGTAGACAGAAGCAGGTTCCAAAGAAATCACAATGTTAACTTTCAGAAGGGACATAATAATGATTTCAACAATAAAAATGAGTTCAACAGAGGTAGATCACGAGATAGAAATTATTCACCTCAAACAAACTACCACAATGGTCAACATAACACTAATTATAATCGATCACATACTCCCAATAATAATAATAACTGGAATGGTAATAATCATGGCTCGAGACATCGAGATAATAGTTACTATAGAGGACGACGAGATAATTCTAACAATTATACTCGGAATCGATCTCATTCTCGGGGATCATCTCATTACAACCATAATACAGGGGCGGCAGTTACAAATAATACTACCCCTATAGCTCAGGTCCCACTTGACAATAATACAACACAGTCTTCTGCTGCATGTTTTGCTATTAATTATAATGTGGCAAATAGTTGCCAAGATTGTAATACTATTTTTCAGAAGGCCAAGGAAACGGTGCTGAATTGTGGACACCTTCATACAGCAGTTGGTCTTTCAGCGAACGATGGCAAGGGTACCCTGATGTTCAATAGAGGATTAGTCAATGGTACGGTGGTCTCAGTTTTAAAAGACTCTGGATCAACAACCATTGGAGTTCGGCAGTCTTTGGTACATCCTAGCTATGCAACAGGGGACTATGTCCGGTGCATGACATTCGGGGGTACTATTGAGTACTACCCCACTGCCATAGTACATGTTAATACACCATTTTTTTCAGGTAATGTCAAGGTGTGCATGCTACAGAATCCATCAGCTGATCTTACATTAGGACGCATACATGGGAGTAAAGATTGCACTCCTAAAGAAATTAATGATTGGGAGAAAAAAAATTTGCATTCTTTTAGCAACGCTAACGCTGTTGTTGATATGGCTACACTTCGTGCCAACAACATAAATACATGTGGCACAGCAGTTTCCAACTTCACTCTCAGTACTATCCTGGAAATTGATGAAGATGATAGATCTATTGGACAACATACTAAGGATATAACTGATCCTAATAAAACTGTTGACGTTGTCAACATTGACAAAAACATTATGAGGAAGAATAATAGGTTAAATAATAATGCTGGACTTAAAAGGAAACATAAAGTTAACACAAATAATTATGATGAAAAAGTTTTTACTTTGCCCAGCAAAGACATGTCTACGACATGTAGGAAACTTAATACCTTTGGTGATGATAGGTATCATCCTCAGTCCAGTCAGGATGATACGACATCCAACAGAAAGACAATGTCGGTGTTGAAAGGGAAGGTTAATTCTTTGACAAAGAATACATATCATCATTGTCCACTATTTCGTGACAATGATACTACATATATTGGGAAAAGTGCGTATTCTCGCACAGTGTTAGTGCGAAATCTGCCGCAGGATACTACCTGGCAGGCACTTAGAATTTTTTTTGATTATACAGCAAACGTTAAGTTTGTTCGTCTTCTGCCATCATGCAATGGGCAGAATAGACAGGCGATGGTTACATTTCGTAACAATCGAGACGCTCGTTGGGTAATCGAGCGTGATAATGGTGTTTATTTTCATCACCGTTATCTAAAGTTACAATTAGTACCTGATTCTGCGCCACGCAGATAATGGTGTACGCTCACCCTTTTGTCTTATTTCTTGATGACTCAGCTCTAGTCAGTCATCATTTCTTTTCCTTATTGGTCATTTATTCTTATACGTCTTAGATATCAAGGGACACAAAAAGATATTTCATATTAACATGCTCAAGCAATTTCATACACGTCCTGAACACTTACAGTCAATTTTTCATGAACTAGATGACAACACAGTATCTACTTGTTATTATTCTAACTTATCCGTCATCCAGGAAGAAGAATCTTCTTTTCCTGAGGTACAGTTACCGTTACCGGTACCAGTAGTTCAACCTACTGAATCTTGGCGGGATGTAACCATCTCTTCAACGGTTACACCGCAACAGCGTCTACAGATTGCTAATCTATTACAATCTTATCCAGATGTATTGACCGACGTCCCGGGTCGCACATCGGCTATCAGTCATGACATTACTCTCAATGATGATACACCTATTCGTGTACATCCCTATTCGGTTCCTTTACATTTCCTTGCTAAAACTACTAAGGAACTTGAACAGATGTTGTCTCTGGGAATCATTGAGACTAGTAATTCGCCATTCTCTTCTCCATTAGTGATTGTCCGGAAGAAGGACAATAACATCAGACTATGTGTTGATTATAGAAAATTAAATGCTAAGACTATAGTTGACAGCGAACCACATCCACTTATCGACGACTTACTGCCACGTCTATCCAACGCAACTATATTTAGTAAGATAGACTTAACTAAAGGTTATTGGCAGATACCACTGACCGAAAAGGCTAAGTACTACACCGCATTTTCCACTCCACAAGGTCTATACCAGTGGAATGTGATGCCTTTTGGGCTTGTTAATGCGCCAGCTACCTTCATTCGCCTGATGCGACAAATTTTATCAGGTAGACCAGACGTTATTACATATATTGACGACATATGCTTGTTTAGTTCGTCGTTTGAGGAACATGTTTCGGGACTTAGATATGTTTTCGACACTCTAAGGAATTATCATCTAACTGCTAAACCTACAAAGGTGCAAATCGCGTGTAATGAGATAACCTTTTTGGGACATATCATTGGATCGGGATATATCCGAACGTTACCTAGTACAGTCTCCAAAATTCTAAACATAGCAGTTCCTCAGACGAAGAAACAGGTCAGGAGTTTGTTAGGACTTGTTCAATATTACAGTAGATTCATACCAAACTTGTCATCCATCACGGCTGTATTGTCTTCATTGTTAAAAAAAAGACATGCCGGTGAAGGTGACATGGACTGGTACATGCAATGAAACTTTCAACAAAATTATAAATTTGTTCTCGCATGAACCAATTTTAAGACTTCCCGATGCTTCCAAAAGATTTTTCTTACGAACAGATGCTAGTAACTACGGCATTGGTGCATGCCTGCTCCAGAACCATGATGGCATTCTACATCCTACCTTATATATTTCAAGAAAGCTAAAGCCGGCAGAAACAAAGTATTCCACAGTGGACAAGGAACTTTTATCAGTGATATGGGCAATAACTAAACTTGAAAAGTTCTTGCTTGGTGCTCCCTTCACCATACAGACGGACCAACGTGCTGTAGCATCTTTGCGTCGATCTAACCATAAGAGCCAAAAACTCGCCAGATATGCAATCATCCTACAGCCATTTGAATTCTCCATTGAACATATTCCTGGCACTGAAAACATTGTGGCGGATGCGTTGTCACGTAATCCTATTGACGACGAATAATCAACATTAACATTCCTAAAACATATCAACTATAAGGGAACTAACCTTGCCTTCAATTTAAACTTTATAAACACTATATGCATCACAGAATTGAACTAAAGACAATCAAGGTATACATATTGACATTGAAACTTCGTCTAACGTCCATACACGATATATGAATATTCGTTGAACAATCATGGAACAATATCTGACGACAAGTCGAACTTATTATCCTATGTGCACTTAATTCTTGGATGCTGGGATAAATGACATTTCTTTCCAACGTAAACGTTTGAACATTTTTGCCTAAAAGAATTCATCAGGATCAAGACTACGGATGGATCATCATATCCTATACTAATTAATTAGTTAACTTAACTTCTTAATTGAATTATTATCAATAAAATGAAATGTGAGAAAAAAATGAAATGAAAGAACAAAAAAAAAGAGAACGAAATATAAAAAGAAGAAATTATGAAAAGAGAAAATAAATCTCACACAAGTATTAGATTAATATTTTTTTTTAATGTACCTATACATTATTTAGTTAGTTAAATTAGATAGTTATTATTCACTAACACTTAACACACACAATTAAGTTAAACTTATATTCGAATTTCTTTCTATTTCTTCTCACTTATTTTGTCTTTTCTTCTCTCATAACATCGCGTTACATTAGAATCTTAATAATTTAACTCTTAGTTTAATTAATTAATTTAATTTTAATTAGTCAAATTAATTCCTATATGACATACTAATACGACAGACCTTACTTTAATTTAATTCTATCATTCACTATTAACATTGGACATTTTATTTAGTTGATATAATAATATGTATAATATTGATATATAATGTGATTAATGTTAGATGACTATGACAAATAGTTAGTTGACATGACCGCAACACGGTTCTACTCAGAACATCGTCGGCCATATGTCACGATTGTGTTAATTTTTTTTTTGAAAAATTGTTAAGTCGGATAGATCTTGAAAAAAAATCTATCGATTTTTTTTTCCCCGGTGTACAGGGAATTGTTACGGTATATGATATTAACGCCGTCTGCTAAAGGTTAGCGGACGTGCAAATGTAAAGGTTAAGACATTTAATATATTGCGATAGATGTTTCAATTATTGAACGCTCCATACACGATCGATTATGACGTGTCTAGCGTTGTTTAGGACACAGTCGGTAACTAGGAGACGCTACCCTTTGTTACTTGACCGCCAAGCTGAATAGCTGCGTTTTTCTAACCTTCCAATTCAATGGCATGATATAGCCATTTATATGTGCATTTTTGATGGACCAGGGTCAGTCCTAGAACTCTATATGAGAGGAAAATTTATGGAGGTTAGTATTTAACTAGAATTCTCAGAAGGAGGAGAATAATCGTCAAATTCGTATGAAATATTCAGACTCGCAGTCTCACTGTCGGCAGGTAGCCATGTCTAGCTGCGCGTGCATATAGCTGTGATGTTCTGACGACAATACTGCATTGTATCCTTAAACGGACATTGACACGTAAACCAGCAGTCTACGTTATTGATTAATTTATGCATGACTTATAAGGACTTATGTTCTGTTCCTATTTGAAATGATCATCCTGTGTGTACATGTGATTAAATATTACGGACTCAATCTGAAGGCATTAATTACTTCATTAATGTTGCTGAGTTCAAGTTACATGAACTACTTCTTCATACCATGCTACTGAGTTGTATGAACACCTTCACCCTAATTCGCGTAATACTAAACAAAGCACGATTAACAAGAGATCACTAAAGTAACCATACTCAGTGCATGATCTTCAACCGGGGTGGTGATATCTATAAATTATTTTGTAGGTACACATGTTCATATGAGTGCGGCAGCATATTACACAACACGGGTTCAAGTCTGATGACAGTATCATACGCGGTAAAACCAGTACAGGATATCAGTGGTCAAGGTTGCATTAACAAGACAAAATAGTAAAATTGTATACGTTGACAAACTGTAAAAATTGCACATTTTAAGAACTATATAATTACTCGAAACAATTCGCACTGAAATGTCAGTTTCTCTTTAGGTTTGTGGAATTCTCCTTTATTGTTAACAAGAACAAAGCCATCATAGCCGATGGGGTCCTACGTGTTTTAGATCTAATTTCTGTTTGAAAGTCATTGTGCTGAACATTGTTTTTCAATTAACAAAAAAAAAATTTACTTTGTTCATTGTAAAAATCAGGTTAAATTACTGAGTTGTCTTACTAATGTTCATTAAATCACAAGACAGCCACACCCTTAGCAACACTGATTATCAAGAAATACAACTCTAGTTATCTTCGGGATCGGGAAAATATCCCCGCTAGAACAGTCTTGCGCATACCCACGTAAGCATACATAAACGTTGTCAAATATTTATTTCGCATTTTTGGGGATGGTACTCGTCGACACCCGAATTCAGGAAGGATTGGAAGTTGAAGGGCGCGCATTAAGGAAACAAAGAAAGATGGTGTAGAGCTCAATTAAGAATCATAGAGATTATAATGTATCTACGGAGATTTCTCATTTCCTAAACCTAACCCTAACCCCATTACTACTGCGTCTCTGAATTCCTTTTTGAGGCCGTATCGTACACGCGGCCAACTGTTCTTCATTTAACCAAATGGTACATCTGTCTGTTTTACAGTAGAACAATACTATTAATTACGTGGGAAGTTTCGGAGAAAAATCTCTTCGTCAGTCACAAGAACAAAAATAGACATACTAAAAAATTTTAAAAATATAAGTACCGTAGTTAATAAAGCAAGGTATAGTAATATTCCCTCTCATTCTCTCTCTCTCTCTCTCTCTCTCTCTCTCTCTCTCTCTCTCTCTCTCTCCTGCCATTCTCGCACTTAAAAGCAGTAAGCAAACCACCAACGCAGCTGGCACACAAGCCGGAAGCCAATGCTAAAGCACGTCATATGCTCTGGCTTCTGTAGCACTTGTTTGTAATTGTAGGAGTAAGGTACAGAAATAACTCGGAAAATGTAATAATAGACCATAGTGGTTCAATTAGGGGATAGTAGACTGTAGGCAACCATGTTTGCCGGATACCGGCGTTTCACATCCTCAGTGTTTGTAAGGCGCTATTATTTTTGACGACGCTCGAAACATGGTTGAGGTTAGGTTAAGGCTAGCTGTGGCGTACATATGGATATCCGCTCAGGCAACTTGGGGCACCATGGCAGACGTAGTCAACTATACCCTTTTTCAACCGTAAAAGTTATCTAACTCACCATTATATACGTACACTTACCGATAATTTACGCCATTACTTGTCTCTTAGAAATTCATGAAAAGGTAATGACAGCGAAGCTCTCATAGTTGTTGTATCATAAAAAACGGAATGTTAACAAACCTGCCCAAATATAACAGCAGTATAACAAATATAAATCGATCAAGGGCGTTACTGCGGCTGAGTTATGAATAACACATGAAACGGTTTGCAAATCAATATGGCGAAACAGCACACAGGTTAAGTGTCACAGATGTATTCGTTTGAGTAGCTCGGGGTGACACTAGTGATCAATCGTTCACAAACTGACAAGTCTTGGCGTCTTCTCACGTAGACAGGGCAAGGGGCGTGAACATTAGTCGTTAATTTTTTTTTTTTTTTTTTTTCTGGGGAAACACAAAGCTATATGTAATTGTCTGGTTACAATCTTCCTAATATGTATAGTAAACAGCTTATCAGACTAGATAAATAGTGAAGTTTATATATATACAGGGTGTCCATAACAGATTGTACGGTACCCTTTTCAAAAAATTTATTCTCGGCCCCATGATGTGGTACGAGGATGCTTTCTATCACAAAAGTAAGATAATCTCTGCAAGTTTTTAAGCATACCTTACAAAGACTCAAAAAGAATGTACTTATTTCTTTTTTTTCACCTACTTGACCAGTGTGTTGAGAGACATGTAACAATTACCGGTTGCAACTCAACTGCGAAAGTTTCACTTGAAATACCAGCTGCGCGCATGCGCAGTTTTTTAAAGTCTTTGTAAGATATGCTTAAAACTTGCAGAGATTAACCATATATACTACTGGACAAAAGTTAAGGGCCACCATTCAGTTTAGACAAGGTTTATATAATTGATTGGCAAACTGTAAAGACAAGTGAACATGTCATTAAAACTGAGCTCAGAGAAATGTGAATACATTTCTGTGTGCACTAGGTTAATTTTTTTTTAAATGTCCAAAAACTGGGTCACTTTAACCCGCACGTGAAAATTGCCATTGTTGCTGCAAAAACTCGTGGTTTTTGCAACACGCCCCATTAGTTCAAAAGGTGAAAAAGTGAGTTGAATTTGAATGCACGTGGAAAATGATCATCGATAAAGAGTGTTCACCGTTGGTATGCAATAAATCAGTATGACAAGTGGTCGAAATGATCACTGCATTAGTCATGCCACCAAGGAGAAGTACAGTCTCAGCACTGTAGACCGTGGTCGAGCCATGGCATGGATTCAGGATGGTCAATCTGTTCGTCATGTTGCAAGACGTTTATTAATATGAAACAAATATAAAGGTATGTTATCAGGCACTCGCAGGAAATAAAGAAGTAGAACACCAGACAACAGAAAAACAACAGACATGAGTGGCCCACCCAGGATTTGAACACTGGACCTTCCGTGCGACAACCCCGCCTAGCCATGCAAGCGAATCACACTATCCGCCCTGCCATCTACGCATCATCAAAAAAATGATGTTTCAATGGCAGGTCAACAGTGCCTACCCACTATCCTGTTCTCACTGTTCTAGTCTACTATCATTTACTGGACACAGTATTAAGGTCCTTGTCTTGTTGGATTCGGCCTATACTGCTTGATAGAAATACAGCAGAAGTGATTGCGTCATTAATAGGCTGAACTGCCCATGGTGGACTTCTGGTGTCATGTATTGTGGTTCGCATTGTTGACCTGCCATTGAAACATCATTTTTTTGATGATGCGTAGATGGCAGGGCGGATAGTGTGATTCGCTTGCATGGCTAGGCGGGGTTGTCGCACGGAAGGTCCAGTGTTCAAATCCTGGGTGGGCCACTAATGTCTGTTGTTTTTCTGTTGTCTGGTGTTCTACTTCTTTATTTCCTGCGAGTGCCTGATAACATACCTTTATATTTGTTTCATATTAATTTACTGTTTACAGGCCTCGGGTTTCCCTCCCTTATGTGCAAGACGTTTAGCAGTGTCCCACTCTACCATTCAGAGACTTCTTGAGAGATTTCAAGCTACCGGACATTTGGAAAATCGACCCTGCTCACGAAGAATTATATAAACCTTGTCTAAACTGAATGGCGGCCCTTAACTTTTGTCCAGTAGTATATAAACATGGTTTCAAGGACTATCTTCATTGCACACGGACTACTCTATTAGTGCTCCGATCTCCTCCCTTAGATCGCATCAGGAGGATCTCAGCACTGTGCACTAACTCCGTAGCACCAGCGAGAATCTCAGTGTGTGTAAATAGGAATCACACATTCTATATATAAATATTTGGGTAGGTTTCTAATTTTTGTAAAATTTTTCCAGGGCAGAGGTCTGATAGGCCTACTCTTTACGATGTCCAACTGCCGTGGGATTTTTAAAGTACTTTTTTCGCCCTTATCCGAGAAGGCTAGGCAACCGATCTCACTACCCAGGAGACCGGGGGGGGGGGGGGGGGGGATGACATCATTAGGACCACTGGTTTTGAAAAACAATGTCCATAAATTATATCCCTCTTCTGGGAATCGACCTCCGTAAAGCGGGCCACAACATGGTAGGGCCTACTTAGAGCTCGAGGCGAACGCTTACCTCTTAGCCACTCCGACACCACATATATTACTTAAATTACTTAAAATTACTTAAATGGGTGCTGAGAATTACTTAAATTACAAAAGAACTTAAATGGTATTACTTACTTACTTACTTAGTCGTTCCCCTTCTACCGTGAGGTGTAGAGGTTTGGAAGAGAGAGCGCCAGACTATCCTATCGGCTGTCTTCCTCCTGGCCTGGTTCCATTCTAGTCCTCGGTCCTTCAAAGATTGTCTAATGTTGTCCTCCCAGCGGACTCTGGGTCGTCCTAGGGGCGTGGATCCCTGGCTCTTTGTTTCCCATGCTTGTCGTGGTAGCCGATCTTCTCCCATTCTGCAGACATGGCTAAACCATCTTAGTAAAATGGTATTACAATGTCACTAATTTTCGAATTGATGATAAGAACTGTAAAAGAGGTGAGGAAAAGCACTAGCTTTGAATAGGGGAAGACACATGCTGATAGCATTACAAGGCAGTTTTTGTTCTGGTATCCCCAAGTTAAGAGATGCAGAGAAAGATCGAAAAACACCCACGAAGAACGGAATCGAATACAGACATGTTACAGATATAAGAGTAAAGGTAGCAGATACTGCTGTAGGGGGGTGAAGTGTTAGAGACTTTACTATACTAGGTCCAGCCTCGAGAGGTAGGGGGTGACCAGTTCCCTTCCTCGCTGCCTTTTCCTTCCCTAACTCAGGAGCAAAGTCAGGTACCCGTTTACAGCTGGATAGACTGGAGCGTGACGATAACTGAAAATCTAACCCGGCACCTCTGCCACGAGAGACCAGCGCTGAAACCATTCTGTCAATCGGACGCTCAACACAGATACCTTGAACGAATGGCACCAGGACAAGAATGATTGGCATGAACTTACTGAAGACTTATGTTCTTTAGGGAGCAGAAAGAACATGAGTATAGATGAATGAAAAAATAATTCTATACCGTGGCATATTAAGGGCGGTGCGAGAGGGCGGTCTGCCCTGGGTAACAGCCAGGAAAAGGGGATGGGGTGCTATTGGACTCCATGTTGATAGTTCTTACAATTAAACAAGTACTTGCAAGAGTGTTTCTTTTGTGATGAGGGGGCGTGCCAATAATAGGTTCTGCCCCTTGTGTCAAATACGTCAAGTCCGCCCCTGAGTCTGTATAGTTATGCTAGTAGCTATCCTGGGCTTCAAGGCCGCTTCTGGTGCAAACTAATCATGAAATCAAACCCCGAGTTCAAAAGTACAAAACAACATGGGGCTAATGAATGTATTCATCCATCTAATTTGGCAACAGCGACCGCATAGCTTTTGAAATCACTGTGTGTATAACAGAAAAACCATACACACACGAGTTAAGTGGCTCATAAACATGTGTGTACCTCACTCTAGTGAATAGGCTAATAAACATTTCAGACAAACTAATTGTGAATTTGTGAAAGTCTGTAGTTCCTGGTTGGTTTTTACGTTGTTCTCCATGTTTCAGAGCCATACAATAGGATTGACTTGACATTGGAGTTGAAGATTCTGATTTTGTGATGGACTTAGTTTCTTCTGATTTCCATATATCTTAAATGTGTGCTTGCGTAGAACAGAAGGAATGACATGATATGACAAAATCACAACCGATGATACGAACGCGAATTTGAAACTGATGACAAGATCGCCAGTGTGGAACTGATGACAAGGTTATCAATGTGGAACTGATGATAGGATCATCAATGTGGAATTGATGACTAGGTCACGAATGTTAAACTGGTGACAAGGTCACCAATGTGGAATTGATCTCAAGGTCACCAACATGGAACTGATGACAAGATCACCAAAATAGAACTGATGACAAGGTCACTAATGTGGAACTGATGACAAGATCACCAATGTTAAGCTGATGACAAGGTCACTATGTGGAACTAATGACAAGATCACCAATGTGGAAATGATGACAAGGTCACTAATGTTAAACTAATGACACGGTCACCAATGTGGAACTGACGACAAGATCATCAATGTGGAACTGATGACAAGGTCACTAAAGTTAAACTGATGACAAGGTCATCAATGTGGAACTGACGACAAGATCATCAATGTGGGACTGATGACAAGGTCACCAATGTTAAACTGATGATAAGGTCACCAATGTGGAACTGATTACAAGATGACCAATGTTAAACTGATGCCAAGGTCGCCAAAATGGAACTGATGAAAAGATCATCAATGTGAAATTGATGACAAGGTCATCAATGCAGAACTGATGACAATGTCACCAATGTGGTACTGAATACAAGGTCACCAATGTTGAATAGATGACAAGATCACCAATGTGGAACTGATGACAAGGTCACTAATGTGGAACTGATAACAAGATCACGAATGTGGAACTGATGACAAGGACCACAATGCGGAACTAATGACAAGATCACTCAAATGGAACTGATGACAAGGTCATTAATGTGGAACTGATGACAAGGTCACCAAAATAGAACTGATGACAAGATCACCAATGTAGAACTGATGACAAGATCACCAATGTGAAACTAATGACAAGATCACTCAAATGGAACTGATGACCAGGTCACCGGTGTGGAACTGATGACAAGGTCCCCAATGTGGATCTGATGACAAGATGACTCAAATGCAACTGATAACAAGATCACGAATGGGGAACTGATGACAAGGTCACCAATGTGGAACTAATGACAAGATCACTCAAATGGAACTGATGACAAGATCACCAATGTGGAACTGATGACAAAGTCACCAATGTGGATCTGATGACAAGATCACCGATGTGGATCTGATGACAAGGTCACCAATGTGGATCTGGTGACAGGAACACCAATGTGGAACTGATGACAAGGTCACCAATGTGGAACTAATGACAAGATCACTCAAATGGAACTGATGACAAGATCACCAATGTGGAACTGATAACAAGATCACGAATGTGGAACTGATGACAAGGTCACCAATGTGGAACTAATGACAAGATCACTCAAATGGAACTGATGACAAGATCACCAATGTGGAACTGATGACAAAGTCACCAATGTGGATCTGATGACAAGATCACCGATGTGGATCTGATGACAAGGTCACCAATGTGGATCTGGTGACAGGATCACCAATGTGGAACTGATGACAAGGTCACCAATGTGGAACTAATGACAAGATCGCCAATGTGGAACTGATGACAAGATCGCCAATGTGGAACTGATGACAAGATCCCCAATGTGGATCTGATGACAAGATCACCGATGTGTATCTGATGACAAGACGGCAGTGGCGTTAGATAAGACGCACACTAAGGAAACTTATAGATAGCATTACTAGTATTATTTATTTTACTTGATGACGCCACCACCAATTGTTAGGGACCTAAGACGCGTCAACAGTGGTGAACGCAGTCAGCGACAAATAGCTGACTGCTTGCGTCAGGGTCAGCGAACCAGAGCTGACCGAGACCCTACTTCACCTCCAAGTGGTGGTCCTGGAAACAGGCTGCATCACTGCAGTCTTGCTGAGAGAGTAGGGATCGAAGTGGGAAAGCAAACCCGGTCCTAAAAAATGCCGTGTCGAAGTCGGATGTGTCGGGCCGGAAGGCGCAGATATCGCAGCTTTGCTGTAAACGGCGACACAAAGTAACAAACGTCCTTTTCAGGACGAACGCAGAAGAAGAAATAAATTGTCGTCTACGTCATGCCTGAGGTAGCAACCGTTTTATTCTTTATTTGTCTCCTCATCCCCGACGACAACTACACGGGGTAAGACAGGCATTAATTCTCGTTTACGCGTTTTACGTTAAATATTTTAATTAAGTGTGTATAGGTTTCAGAACCAGTGCTTCCTAATGATGGCATACTCCCCCCTGGTCTCCTGGGTAGTGAGATTGGATGTCTAGCCTTCTCGGACACGGGCGAAAAAATAAGAGGTCCCGTGTGCAAGTTGTACATGTTAACAATTCCTCGACAGTTGGAAATCGTAAAGAGTAAGCCATACGGCTGCTGGCCTGACAAAATAAAATAAAAATTTAGGAAATCTAACCACCATAAAAATGTTTATATAATGTGTGATTCCTGTATACACACGGAGTTCGTGCACTGTGCTGAGATCCTCCTTCTGTGATCTAATGGAGGAAATCGGGGCACTTATGAAGTTGACCGTGTGCAATTAATATGGTCTTTAAAACCAAACGTAACCAAGTTGTTGTTTATTTCCTTTCTAGTTGTATTTCTGTGAAAAAGTTCGTGTGTGTATTGCTTAGTCTGAAGATGTTTAGAAAAAGTATATTGTATCTAGTTACACATATGCCAAAATGGCATATTTGATCTGCTACTTGTTTCATAACAGGAACAGCGAAGTACGTCGAAGAGACTGGCGATAGATAGAACGACAAACACAATATTGCATGTCTGTCCGGGATCACGAACCTATTGAAGTTCTTTCAACAAGTCGCACTATTCCTTACTAGCAATAAGGAAGTTTGCTCAAGAATATATGTCCTGCGTAGAGAGAGTTCTATACAAATACCAGCCACGAATAACTTCAATCGCGGATAAGGAAGGTAAGACAATTATGGTAGGACTCATTATAGTCAAACATCGTTTTGAATAAGAAGGGAGAAAACGCGATATTTAAAGGACCCGTGGGGGAGAAAAAACACACACATACAGAAAAACCGAAATTGTGACCAACGAGATGGCTCATCTACCGATGTTCTGTTTAATGATACTGGTGATGGGAACTGAAGTGACAACAACCAAATTGTGAGTATTCACCTGTCTTCTTACTTCAGTGATGGGAGCTTGCCGATCGCACCAAATAGTTGTTCACCGATAACTGGGCGGGCACAGAGCCATAACGTTGTGAACAGTAATTCCACCCAACAGCTACTCTAGAGACCTAGACCGCACCACCCAACAGCTACTCTAGACCGCACCACCCAACAGCTACTCTAGACCGCACCACCCAACAGCTACTCTAGACCGCACCACCCAACAGCTACTCTAGACCGCACCACCCAACAGCTACTCTAGACCGCTACTCACCGCACCACCCAACAGCTACTCTAGACCGCACCACCCAACAGCTACTCTAGACCGCACCACCCAACAGCTACTCTAGACCGCACCACCCAACAGCTACTCTAGACCGCACCACCCAACAGCTACTCTAGACCGCACCACCCAACAGCTACTCTAGACCGCACCACCCAACAGCTAACTCTAGACCGCACCACCCAACAGCTACTCTAGACCGCACCACCCAACAGCTACTCTAGACCGCACCAACCAACAGCTACTCTAGACCGCACCACCCAACAGCTACGGACAAAAAATACAGATTCTTCAACTTGGCTTCGCTTGGAAAATCCTCCATACTTTCGTATTAACTACTTCAAACAATACTTCTTACTGCAAGTAGGAATGGGCTATTTTAAAATAGAAGAACCTTATTGTGCAGAGTGTCTAGAAAAACAAATATATAGAGCATTTCCTACTAATATGTAGGAGGTATGAACAACGGAGAAAACCAATATTATATTATTTACAGGCATGCAATTCATCCATGACTGTGGAACAGGTGTTGAGAATAGATAGACCTAGAGAATAACAATATTGTAATACCGTATATAACAAGAACTAACATTAATATATAAGGATCACTGATGGTGTGAGAATAAGGGGTAGTCTGATGGGGTGTTCGTGTGGATGATGGCAGATAATTGGTGGATTTGGTGTAATCTCAAACACCCCTAGGCTTTCTCACTCCTTTTCACCTTGTTGACAACAGGGCAGTTATGAGAGACTTTACTTTGTTTGTTTGCTTCGTTTGTTTGGTTATCTGTTTTGTTCATTTTTTATTATTATTTTTTGTTTATTGTTTGTTTCTTGGAAAGGGTAGGTCACACACACATATACAAAGGTTAGGTTCCTCTGCCCAACACTACACGTAAAATTGGCATAGAGGCTTTTTATGATTGACACTATGCCCTATGATTGCTGTGATGATTTCTTCTTTTCGTGGAATGTCTGTATTAACACCTAGATCATTTTCAGCCTCAGGAACATTCAATTGTGTCTCTGGTGGTTCCTTGTTCAGAGTTTCTCTGAAGTGCTCTGCCCATCGTGTTTCCTGTCCCTCTGCTGTCGTGATGAGATTTCCTTGCTTATCTCTTACTAATGTAATATTGTTTGCACCTCGTTTTCCGCTGATGAATTTAGTTATTTTGTATACTGTGCTTTGTTCATTTCTCAGTGCTGCCTCTTCTGCCTGTCTTGTTAGATCGTCTAGGAAATACCTTTTGTTGGCTCGGGTTTGGCGTTTAACTTCCTTGTCCAGCTGACTGTACTGTTCGCTATATAGTTGCTTTAACCTGGGGGACTTCGCTTCTGTTTTCTTTCTTTTCATTTCCTTTCTCAGTGTTATGGTGTTTAATGTTTCTGGTGTTATCCAGTCTTGCTTCTTCTTTTCCTGGAATCCCAAGCACGATTTGCTGCTTTCCTTACATATTGTTGAAATAGTGTTGAATTTCTGGTCTATATCATCAGTCAATGTCTTTTCCTGACTTTTGGCAAATCGATATCGTTTCTTTATGTCAGCCGCAAAAGCTTTTCTGGTAAGGGGTCCTTCAATTTGCTGATGTCAAACCTTTTCTCTGTAGTTACAGTTGGTCCAGCTTTACTACTAAATGGTGATCACTTCCCACATCTGCACCTCTTCTTACCTTCACATCTTGTAATGCATGTCTCCATCTACCGTTAATCATGATGTGGTCTATCTGGTTTCTGTCCCGACCATTTGGTGATTCCCATGTTAATTTGTGAATTTCTTTATGTGGGAAAAGTGTTCCTCCAATGACCAGGTTGTTAATACTACAGAAACTTATTAATTTATCCCTATTTTCGTTTGCTGTTCCGCTGCCGCATTTCCCCATTACTCTTTCATTATATGTATTGTGTGTACCAGCTTTCGCATTGAGGTCTCCCATTACTATAATAAGATCATATCTAGGTGTGTCTTCCATTTCTTTCTGCAGTTGTTGATAGAATTCATCCTTGACCTCTTCATCGCTGTCATTCGTTGGTGCGTAGCATTGTATTATTGTAGTATTGGTGAATCTACCTCTCAATCTTAATCTTATCAGTCTGTTGTTGATGGGTTTCCATTCCAGTAATGTCCTTTCTATCCCTTTCTGTAGAATAATGGCTACACCTTCATTGTGCTATCCATCCTCTCTTCCAGAGTAAAGTACTGTTTCTCCTGTTGCTGTTTTAACATTTCTTTCCCCTGTCCATCTGCTCTCCCTTATCCCTAGAATGTGTAACCTATAGTTTCTCATTTCTGCCGTGACCTGTTTTAGTTTACCCGTCTCATTCATTGTCCTGACATTCCAAAATCATATTCTTGTATCATGTTTTGCGGCCAGGACGTCCGTTCTCGTGTCAGTGGCTTCCTTTCGGCTTTCACCACTGACAGTCATACGAGCCTCAGACTCCGGATGTCCGTCCCGCAGCAAAGTTTGTTTATTCGTTGTTGTTTCCGTAACTTCAATTTTTTTTTTTACATAGACAGGAGTGTCAGCCCTATGCTAAAACCCCCAACCTGGAGGACCAGGGTGTCTGCTTTAGTCTGACCCCTGCCCGCGCAAACCTGTTCAGCTTGGTAGAACCTTCCAGGAGTAAAACTCCCGCTGGCATAGCTCTGGGGGTAATCATGGTACGCAAGCCGCCATACCTCGACAAGGTATTGACACCGGTGATGGCAGAAATCCGGGACTTTGTTCAGCTATTATTCTCAAAGTGCAACTTGATTAGTCGAGTATTATGAACATGTTTGGACCAGTGGTTCCTTTCCTTCCCCCCTGGACCAATCGACGTCTTAGCTAGAGGCCCACACGTGAGCGATATGAATTTGCACACCTTCCTAAATCTTTCACAATTCCCTCATTTCTTCTTCTTCTACCCTCTTCTTGGTGCAGCTAACGGAGCATGGCGCCAACGCTGTAGTTGTTCTTAGAGAGCTTGCACTAACCGATGCGCTTTTTACGAAACATCGAGTCAACATTGCAGCATTGTCTCGAGGAAGCCTTTACCAAGCACTTGCATGCTATTACAGCAGTTGTTTCTATGGCAATTAGTTTTACATGTGTTGCCGTGAATGTATAGAGCCCTAAGAAGATAGAGCACTAGAACCATCACTGCAGGCCATAGGCGCAATAAGCTATAATTATAACTTTAAAACTAAACATAGTACAGCTATTGTGTT